>BMAO01022149.1:0-29811 GCA_019973975.1 Trichonephila clavata
CATGGCCGCGGCGTTGCACGGGCTTATACCGAGGGTATAACTTAATCCCCATGTTAATTTCCTCCTTTTAGTCTAACGCCAACACTTTTGTGGGTTTCACGCGTACGATGTGAATGCATGTCCCGTGAGTGCGTGTCATGGCTTTGTTGCTTAACATTTTCCCTTCTCTTCGCAAATTCTCGATCCTAGTACCACTGAAGACCCGCCGTGTAGGGGAGAAATGCACATAAATTATGTCGAGAGCTCAAACGTCCTCCCGTTGGTGTGGTGTGGTAGTTATGAGAGGGGGTGCCAGCTCAGGTGTCGTCCGCGTCACTTGACCATGGTTCAAAATTACGCGGACCGTCCCCAAAAGGCCTCGTGTTGGTGAACAGTGGGACGTTAATATTCACTCAACTTCACAAATTCAGCACTTCCAATATTATTTTCCGAAATTATTTTGATTTCTTTGTTTCTTTCCTCTCCGCTTAGCCCTGCGTTGCACGGGCTTTTACCGACTGAATAACTTCACCCTCGTGGAAATTTCGTGTTTCCCTCTGGCCGATAGCACTTGTGTGTGCGGGCGTGCGATGTGAGTGATTTCTTTAACAATCTCATAAAAACTCCCTTTTTCGAAATTTGTTCTTGCGTTGGTGTGGTGTGGTAATTATTAAAGGTGGGTGAAAGCTCATGTGTCGTCCTCGTCACTTGAGCATGGTTGAAAATTTCGAGGTCCGTCACCAAAAACCCTCGAATAGGCAAACAGTGCGAATTTAAAAATCACCCACTCACTCTCCAATTCTTTCGCTTTACCGAGTGAATAACTTCATCCCCATGGAAATTTCGTGTTTCCCTCAGGCCGATAGCACTTGTGTGTGTGTGTGTGTGTATGCGCGCGATGTGAGTGATTTCTTTAACTATGTCATAAAAACTCCCTTTTTCGAAATTTGTTCTTGCGTTGGTGTGATGTGGTAATTCTAAAAGATGGGTTAATGCTCAGGTGTCGTCCTCGTCACTTCAGCATGGTTGAAAATTTCGAGGTCCGTCACCAAAAACCCTTGAATAGGCAAACAGTTCGAATTTAAAAATCACCCACTCACTTTCCAATTCTTTCCTTTTCCTGAGTGAATAATTTCATCCCCATGGAAATTTCGTGTTTCCTTCAGGCCGATAGCACTTGTGTGTGTGTGTGTATGCGCGCGATGTGAGTGATTTCTCTAACTATGTCATAAAAAATCCCTTTTTCGAAATTTGTTCTTGCGTTGGTGTGGTGTGGTAATTATTAAAGATGGGTGAAAGCTCAGGTGTCGTTCTCGTCACTTGAGAATGGTTGAAAATTTCGAGGTCCGTCACCAAAAATTTTCGAATAGGCAAACAGGGTGAATTTTAAAATCACCCACTCACTTTCCAATTCTTTCGTTGCAATTTTTTATTTCCCGGAAACGAAAATGTAGTCTTTTTAAAAATAGTTGTATGCTGAAAAAAAGACAGAAAGTATAAATTTTTAAAATTACAAAATTTCACTACTATTTTAATTCTTGGAGTAGAATTGTGAGGATTTTTTTGAAATATTCGACTCGGGGGAAAAAAGTTTCATGCAATTACCTTTATAAAAGAAGAAATTATTAAATGATTGATTTAAGTATTTTGAGTGTTTTATTAAAATTTGTTCAAAAAAGTTTTTGGCTTTTTTTTAAAATCCCTGATTTTAAAAGTTTTAAATTGAAAATTTCGAAGTCCGTCGCCAAAAAACTCTGGAGTAGGTGAACAGTGCGACTTTTTAAAAATCCCTCACTCACATTTCAATAACGGAAAAAATATTGCAACAGCAAGTTTGACCTTGGCCGCTGAGCGTTAAACAGAGGGGGGGGGGAATAATAATGATTCTCGCGCATGCGCAAAGCCTTTAGAATG
Organism: Trichonephila clavata; assembly: GCA_019973975.1. Taxonomy (NCBI): domain Eukaryota; kingdom Metazoa; phylum Arthropoda; class Arachnida; order Araneae; family Nephilidae; genus Trichonephila; species Trichonephila clavata. Next base: position 1,894 of record BMAO01022149.1, read on the forward strand.
TCTTTAAAGTTTTCATTATTTTTGAGGGCTCAATTTTTAATTGAAAATTCCAAGTTTTCACATATTGATTGGAAACAACAATAATTTTTAAAGAAAAAAGGTTACAAAAATAATGCTTGTATGATTTCTCGCAAAAACTTTATTTTATGAAAATCACAAAAAGAAATCTTTAAAATCCGTAATTTTTAAGCGAAATCGACACACGGGAAGAGAAAAAATCATAAAATATGCAAAACAGCATTGTTTTGTAAAAAAAAAAAAAAAAAAAGTTTTTTTTCTATAAAATTCTTTAAAGAAAAATAGTTTTTTCCCGGAAACGAAACTGTAGCCTTTTTAAAAATAGTTGTGTGCTGAAAAAAAGACAGGAAGTATAAATTTTTCAAATTAAAAATTTCACTACTATTTTAATTCTTGAAGTAAAATTGTGAGAATTTTTTGAAATATTCGACACGGGGAAAAAAGTTTCATGCAATTACGCATTATTTTAAAGTAAACTATAAGTTTTATGAAAGAGAACAAAAATTTCGATACTGATAAATATTTTAAATGAATCTCAGAAATGCATTGAATGCATTTTAATTTTAAAAAAATATATTAGTTTAAATCCATTATCATTAAATACTAATAAAAAAAATTCTACAGATAGCTCTTGAAACGTTTGGATGTTTGATTAAACATATATAAGTGTTAAAAATCCACTTTTGGGGGAAAACCTAGTTATATGCTAACATTCACTGAAAAAAACATTAAAAAAAAAAAGAATACTATTTGATAAAAACATTTAATTTTTTTAATTTTAATTTTATAGTTTTTCATTCCACTCTGTGTTAAAATTATTTAAACACGTATCTGCGAAAAAAAGTATATTATAAAAAACTAACTTATTAATTATTTTCAAGTATGAAAAAAGGCGACCGGCGGGTTTCTGCGAGGCGGACATCATCCTTCGCATTGACCGCGCACGGCAGTGCTGCAGTTATAGTCTTGAGTGTAGCGGAGCTCTCAGCACTCCGCCACAAGACAGTTAACCAATGTTTGGCTAAATGTAAAATAGCGTATTTTAAATTATTTTAAAAAATCATTACCTTTATTTTAAGGGCGTAATTTTTACGTTAATGCTCTCAAACATCACCAACTATTTGCAAAAATAACGTACTTTGAAATAAAAAATGTACAGAGTACTACTTTTTAATTTATTTCTCAGAAAAACATAAGTTTACGAAAATCACAATTTTTTTTTTTAATCCGTAATTTTGAAGCAATTTTTTCAATCTTCGTATATGTTACGGATAATATTACTGTACACACGGAAAAAAGGTTTTGTGAGATTATCTTCATAAATGACGAAGTTATTCAATGTGAAGTAAAAATTAAGACTACTTTTTAAAAATTCTATAAAAAAAAAGTTTTGGGAATTTTATTTTTTAAATGAATGGATCTAAAAGAGAAAGGCTTGAAGTTAATTAGTGTAGAATATCGATTTAATAACACGAAAAGTAATTCATACCCAACGATTTAGAAATAATTTTCATAAAAACGCATCAGTTTTAACACTATTTTAAAAAATTCGAAAAAAATAGAAAATATCGTTATTTGACAAAAAAAATTACACCGTGTTGTGGCGAAATAAATGATCTTTCCGATTCTGTAATTATTTTTTGTCTAATTTGACACCGAAAATCAGATGACAATTTTAATATGGTGGAAAACGTAAGATTACCGCTCGGCCGAAACGGAAGGGAAGTTCGGCCAAGTAAGCAACCGGCAGGAGTAAAACAATTCGGCGTTTTAAGGTTTTTAATTAATATCTTTTTAACTAATTACAATATCGGAATATAAATAGGCAATACGGCTTCCCCGGAAAATTCCCGATCTTTTGGTACCTTCCGCGACTTTCTGCGTGGTGCTGTTCGTGAGAAGATAGACGCACATAGATAGATAGATAGATAGATAGATAGATACATACATACGTTTGTTTACCTTCGAATTTTAATAGTGTAGATATATTCTGAATCAAACTTTCTGCTATAATATTTTTTTTTTACATTTTCATCACTAGCCATTAGGGGGTATTACTTATATGCAGTGTATCCCAAAATTCACATGTTTCTTTAGATAAGTAGAGATTCGCTGAGAACGAGTTTTGCATAAATACATTTCTTAAGGGGGTTACAGGCTCACGGAGCTGTTATGGAGTAAAAACATTTCTCGTTTTTGAACTATTAAACCTACAGATTTGAAATTCGTCAAGTATGTTTCTTTTGTTGGGTGAAAATCCACTAAAAATGGTTTTTCAGAAATCGAATTCAAGGGGATGGGTGTAGTAGCATCAAGGATAAATGTACTTCTGCTTAATAATTTTAAACCTTGCCCTTTTTAAATCAAGAGACTAAAGCTAAATTGAAGTTTTTCATTATCGATATTTTATAAACAATATGCAATTATACAAGATATAAAATACCCAGCGAAGCTGATGCAGGTCAGACATACACATGATAAGTTCTGTAATAGAAGCAATTAATAACGTAACGTAGATAATAGTTAACACTTCGTAAAGTATTGACTAACTATTGTAAAGCCAATCAAGTTCAGCTTATAATATGCAGAGTTTGTTTGACCCAATCAAGTTCATTTGGCCCAATACTTATTTATTGACTAATATTGGTATAACTTTTCATATAAGCTGAGGAAAAATCAATATTAAAATTATTCCAATCGTTCGTAATCAAATCTTAAGTAACACAAAGAGAGAGAGTATAGAATATTTGCAATTACTATATATAAATACACACACACACACACACAATTACTAGTGTCCTTAAAAGTCTTGTTTTAAATTTCATAAAATTGTTTTCTTATTCTTTATTTAATACAATATATAAGCATACATATATGTAAATTTTTTAAAATATTTATTCAAAAGTTTGAAAGGTTCTTCAAAATATCCATACCAGCTGTTAAATTTATAAATGTAATGCATTCAATGAAATACAAAACAATAAATCAGTATTTTATATTATATTATGTTAAAATTTAAAAAAATATAATTTTAGGATTAATTTTCAGGAATAAAAAAATATTTTAAAGATAATTTGCCTGATATGCCATAATATTATTTCCTCTTTATTTATTTTTATATTATTTTTTATCGCTGCTAGTATAACAAAGAGGCCAGTGCTGAAGTCTTTGAGACTGCTCACATGTTTCATATTAGATAAGAACAACACACTCTGTATAACGAAGCATCTTAAAAAATTTTAGTATAATCATACATTTCACAAACGTTTTCCAGAAAAAATTTTTTTCTTTAAAACGTTAAATTCCTTTTGCTCAAAAGTGTTGAAGAACCACATTTTTATTAGTAGCAGATGTGAGAAATTCCACAATGGGTACCTCAAAGAACGAAATTATTTTTTTTTTCTACATAAGAATTGAAGAACAAAAAATAATGCATTAATGTAATAATATGAAATATTATGATCTTATTGAATTATAAAACATATTAAAAGTTTCTAAAAAATGGGGACGAAGTCTTGTTAATTAAATTGATAAATTGATCATCTCATAAATTTATAAAATTGAAGTTTTGATTAAAGTTCAAAAATATATTGATGTTGGATGTGAATTAAAACCTTTGACAAATAACTGTTCATTCACAGTCATACCGTATTAATAATTTCTTTGGGCATTATGAAACTACATTGGAATTAAATGTTTGAATAAAATTAAATTGCTCAAAATTTAGTAAAGTGTCAATGTTGTTGTCGTCGTGTCCTTCCCGCAGGGAAGGAATGAATGTTGCCATTGCCTGTGAGACAGGTTGGACTTCTTAACGATAGATGACGACACCACCTATCTCCACCTCCACAATTTTGGCATGGAACTGAAGGGGAGGGAAATATTCTCCAGTCCCCTGCACTCGTGGTTTCTGCTACGACCGCCCACAAGACTTTCGGACCCACTGATTTAAGGCGCATGTACTCCGTCTATACTCGGTGGTATTTAGTGGCATCGGGCATCGAGCCCAGGTGGTTAGAGCATCGGACTCCAGTGTCAATGTTAATCGTATATAGTTAGAAAAAATATATACATATAAATTTTATGCTTTATTTCCATTGAATTATGTTCCAAAGAATAAATTTACAAAGAAAATTTTAATATTCAGTACTTACGAATTATACTGTCAGCCAATTTCACCGAAACAAAACATGTCGTCCATTTAAAAAATTTCACTAAATGTTGACATTATGTTTAATTATGTTATTACTATATCTTATGTCAGAGTTTCTCAAACTGTGTGGTGCAACCCCTAGGGGAGCGTGATAACTGTACGAGGGGGGGCGAGTATATTGAAAAGTCGAAAACAAAATATGATTAAAAAAAATAATAATTTGCTGAAAGTAAACAAACAAAATACATTCCAACATAATAAACAATAAAATACACATTTACACTGATAGAAAATACTTATAAGTGTATCAGTCCTGTACAATGCATTTTATAATTAGTATAACAATACTAAGCTAAGAACAAGTTCGATAATTAGCAGTGATCCCATGGGCATATATTAACACTTTTCTTGATAATTTGTACGTTTTACAATTAATCCCTTAAATGTCGATTAAAAGATACGCGATTTGCTCCCCAATGCCACCATTTTCCACATAGACACGTGAATTGGATGTTTTTTTTGGAGGAAGGGGCAAATCATCCTCTGAAATAAGTAATTCCTTCGAAAACACTGTCTTAAGTCCTTTTGTTGCATTGCAAAGCTTTCGGGATAATTTTAGGGATAGCATTGCACAGAAAAGCTCATAATTCGGAAAAACGTATATACACGTCCAGAAAATTAATGTTTTGGCAGAGCGAGACGTTGATATACGCCGGTGTCACTTAAAAGAATTAAGTCGTATTGTGTAGCTTTAGCGTCAAGGAATAGTATTGTTGAATCCATTACATTGTTATTGTATGGAGAGGGGTGCGATGAAAAATATGACGCGAATATTGAAAGATTGAGAAGCACTGTGTTATGTTGTTATTATTATGTTAAAGCATGTATTGAACGATTTCCCACTATTGACAGATTATCATGGTACTGAACTTTGTCTTTTGATTTGACGAATACGTGGTGTGATACATAAGTATGGAATGCTGGTTAATAAATATTAAAGAATAATTGATCTCATAAAGCAATTGGTCAACAATCAAATTTCCAGAATTTAAACAAAAATTAAAATCATGACATTAAATTAACATTTTATATAAGTGAAAATAAAATGTGCAAAAAAAACTGTTTATTTTTTGATTGATTTATTGCTTTTAAATATACACTGCTGGCCACCGTAAATGCAACACCCTGAAGGAAGCACGCAAATAACATGAAATTTACAACATGTATTACCAGAGTTATATGCAAATGATTACAATTTCAGCGCAGTCACACATCACGCACGCCTTGGTGCTACCTCAAAGCACTATTTAAGGCTTGGAGATTTCGACGATTTCAAGTCTGGCAACTGTGGGTTTTTTCAAAAACGATCAGTTATGTCTCGTAGAAAACAGCGATCAGATTTTGATCAAGTATCCGAGTTCGACAGAGGAAGGATAGTCGCCTACTGAGATTGTGGATTATCTTTCAGGGAAATCGGTAGTCGTGTTGGACGAAACCAAACAACTGTAATGCGGATATGTGACCGTTGGATGCAGGTGGGTATGACGAACCTATGTGGTCGATAGCACAGTGCGTCACTTCACGTGAGGACAGGCAAATTGTCCACATGGCAGTAACGGATTTCTCAGTCACATCACGAACCATAGCACAGCACATTGAGTCTGCATCATTCAGTGTCTACGCGTACCATTCGTCACCGTTTACAGCAGAGTGGTCTGTCCGCAAGACGTCCATTGCTGTGTCTACCCTTGACACAGAGCCCTAGACGTCTCAGCCGCCAATGTTGCGATGAAAGAAGGATGTCGGCGGCTAAGATGTCTTTACTGACGAGTCCCGCATCTGTCTTCAACACCACGACGATCAGATTCGAGCCTGCAGAAACCGTGGAGAGAGGATGCTGAACAGTTGCGTTATTCACCACCACACTGGTCCTGCAAAGCGTATTTTGTTATGGGGTGGCATTGGATATCACCCTCACACTCCTCTTGTACGCATTGCCGGTATTTTAAACAGCCATCGCTACATCTCCGAGGTGTTGGAGCCAGTTGTCCTTCCTTACATTCAGGGCTCGACCACAGACATATTTCAACTGTTTCAGCGTTGTTTTCCCTGTGTTAGATGGTGAAAAAATTGCACACTCCGCATCAAACTGCCATTGAACATTAATAAGATACAAGATGCAATGTGTACTATTGAAAAAATAGTGGATTGACTTAAGAATTGGAAATGAATTTAATCATGATCAGGGATAAGTGTACCATGAACCATAAACATTCAAATCATGTATAATTTTGCAAGAATTAAACGGCAACGAGGAAATATTCGGTGTTGCTGTCGTACTACTGTTTGGTGAATTCCGACAGACGGTACCAGTCATTCCTTGCTCTAGTTTTGCTCAAAAGATTAACGCATGTTTAAAACAATAGTTTTTATGGCAAAATATGGAAACACTTCGATTGATCATAAACACGCGAGTACATTTGCAAGAAGATCAACTGGAGCAAATATTTTCTAACCAACTGCTGAGTACTGGAAACGGGGAAGTAGAACTTTATCCCAATACATAATGCATGAAATAGTTAGACAATTTCTGTACTGTTCTTCAGACAAGAAGGAACTGATTGAGAGTGTCTTTCCGGATATACTGTATAATTATCTAGATAATTATTTCCGCTGTAATCCTGATACTTAATCAGAAAAAATGTTGATGTTGTGATGCAATAAACTTCCAAATGCAGAGGTGTTGTCAGGTTATCTAATGCCTTTTAAATCAATCAACACTATTGTTGATGAAAACGAAACTGTAAACTTTTTGAATTCCTTGGATATATTAGGAATGCCACCTCACAATCTTCGGTTGAAGTTTGGTTCACTGGTTATATCACTACGTAACTTAAATCCACATAGATTATGTAACGGCACACGTTTAATCATCAAAACAACTACTGCGAATCTTCTTGAAGTAACCATTTTGATTGTAAAGTATATAAAGTTTAAAGGAAAAATTATCCTGTTGTCTCGTATTCCACTGATACCGTCAGAATCTCCAATACAATTCAAAACGTTTCATTTCCCGATTCGTTAAGCTTTCGCGATGATCATTAATAAATATCAAAGCCAAAATGTCCATTTGGGGCTTGTACTTGGAAAATCCATGTTTCTCAACGGGCAACAGATGTTACATGCTCTCATGTGTGGAAACCTTTGAATCTATTTGAATTAGACATGTGACCGAAAAATATTGTGCTCCAACTAGCCATTAGTTATATAACATTATTAATTGTTATACTTTAAAATGATTAAAATAATTTTAAAAGTTGTAAATAGCAAGTTATTAACCACTGAATTAGGGATACTTACCTGATAATTAGTTGGGCCACATCTGGCTTTGATAATGTCTGCCACACGACGTGGCATAGATTCAATAGATTTCTGGAAACCTTTTTTTGGAATGACTTACCAAATATTGGTTGAAGTTGCCCATAATTCTATAAGTTACGTTGGTGCTGTTTGATGGCCTTTTACGCCTTGTTATAAAAGATTCCAATGATGATCAATAGGATTTACGTCTGGGCTTCTAAATGGTCAATTCTGGAAATATTCTGGAAAGCTCCATTACCTTGCGGATAACAGAACAACAAAAACGAATGGACGTGATCACCCAGAAACTGTACGTACAGAATTGTTCTGAGCGAGGTTGGTACCCGCACCATAGATCCCAAACAGTGCCACGAAAAAACACTCTGGACCGTGATTGAGCCACCATGCCAATGTATAGTTTCAACTTGGCATGCAGGATCCATGGCTTCATGAGCTTGATGCCATATTCTCAGCATCCTGTCGGTGTTAAGTAGTCAGAATCGAGACTCATGACTCCATGCTACTCGTTTCCAGTCCTTTATATTTCAGTTTCTGTGATCTCTTGCCCAGGCAAGACGTGCAGCGCGTTGGCGAGCATTGAGCAAGGGTACACTCGTAAGTCGATGGTTCCCGAAACCCATACGGTGAAGCGAGTGTTGCACAGTCCATTTACTGAGTGTACGGCTGGCACCGTCATTCAACAGGGTAGTAATTTGAGATAACGTTAGCTTCGCTGTTTATGTACAATACATCTGACCCGTCTCTCACCTCGCAATGTCAAACCTAATTGTCTTGTGCCTTATTCCCAATTGCTTATTTTTTATACACCATCCATGCATTCTTGGTATACTCATCACACTGTCGACCATTGAAATTCCTAGCTGTCTGACGATTTTTAAACTGAATGGCCAATGCGTCTCGTTCATACGAACTGTCAGCGATCGAAGGAGTCTAAATCAGGTTGTTTACCCATACTGGCAATCCCAGCAACATATTCAGAACAACCACAGTACGTGCTACATATGCAGTTACCTCATTGCCCTCACTTGCGCATAAATGATGGGCAGCACTACACAGTTTCACAATTTTCATAGCCCTTGCTAGCCTTAAATCAATGGCACTTCAGTGTATAACTACTAATTGTATGTATATATATAAGAAAAAAAATGCTTACCAGCAAGGAACTCATTAAAGACACGATCGCTGCCTATTGAGAGTGTGAATTATAGTTTTGTGATATCGCTCGACGCAATGCTCGAAATCCAACTACTGCCATGTGACGGAATCAGTGGATTGTTGACAACAACATATATGATCCCATTACTAACATTAAATTACTCTCATTCATCTCATTACTAACGTCTGAGGGTACAGATATATTGTTATGTCGACTCTCCAAACCATATAACCACATTACGGACCATTAGTCCGTCAATGGGTACGTTTGCAGCGCTCAGTATCCGCTCGTACGGTGCGATGACGTTTTGCAGCACCTTGGCCATTGTTTCAGCTTCCCTTGCAAATGCATCTATGAAAGAGACGGTGATTCTGGTTCAACGATACAGGAATAGTATAATGCAGTTTTTTTCAGAGAAGTTACGGTTCTGCGTGCAGTATTCTGATTGTTGTATACGTGTTTGGAGGCTCCGACGAGATTACCCAGTCCCTGTTTGCATTTTATTCGACATAGAAGCCCTGCAACTGATGTTATGGCTTGAAAACATTTCGTATACTCTGCCCGCAAATCTGAAGTTCAGATTGGCAGTAACTTGAAACACAGCTTGGTACATTCCTGGCATGTTACATTCAGTGTCTGTGCACTATTTTCTTGGCCTACCAAACACCATTTTTCAACAAGGCAATCAATCTCGATGTGATTATCTCTCTGATCTACAAGGTCTTCAAATCTATCACCCATTAAAACATCTAGTCGAGGGTTTCTGAGAGAAGAGCTGACAAGAAGCAGCATGGAATAGTTTCCCAGTTTCTGTCATCCAAGCCCAGTTCTGTCCTACTTCTAATTGGTAAAGGGCAGTTTTAGCTTCCAGAAGAGTCAGCTATTTCTATTAATTTCGTACCCATATAAATCCCCTAACTGCCTTCAAATATGATCATTTTGTTTTCATCCCTAGTTTTAACGTACAATAACTATCTTTTTGTATTTGCTTTTTATCAGGGTGTTGCAATTTCAACGGATAGCAGTGTAAATAGAAGAAGTATAATAAATAATTTATATTTTGAACTTAATATAATTTATATAGGGGCATTGTTAGCTTATCACATAGTTAATTCAGAATTTATTTAAAACACAGTGTGGGTGAATATGAGTACTAGAAGAAAAAACTGATACATATATAAATTAAATATATGTGAATATGAAATATATATATGTTCCTCAAACTTGTAAAAAGTATTTAAATTCTATTAAAAAAATTATTCTTAATATATTCTGTCCGAAAAAATCTTGCGGTACTTGCTACATAATAATGATTCATTAAGTTTACAAACTCTGGGTATACTTCATCTTACATTAATCCTACTAACTTACTTTGGTATAAATTGAGAAAGAAAGGAAAGAAACCAAAATTATCAAAAAAAATTGAAGTAAAATGAGCATGTATGAATAATAACAAAGAAAATATAACATTTTTGAAAAATAATACTTCTTGGATCTGTGTCAAAGCCTGTGGAACATGTTATCTTTTTATTAAGGTTATTCAACAAGTTAATAAGTGTTTATATTTATCATTCATATAAAGTATAACTTGAAAGTCCATCCATGGAAATATATGCTCTTTTTGGATATTTTAAATTAGTATAAATAAAATTGAAAAAACTATTAAACAGTAGTTTAAGAAATATGCCTTTTTTCTAGGTGAATGAGAAAATTCAAGCATGCAAAAATAACGGGGAGCTGTGTAAATGGATTTCCAGTGTCTTATACCTGATAACTTTTAAAGAAAAAATTACAGCAGCAAAAAAAAAAAAAAAAATTTTAATGCCGTGCAATAAAGCTAACTTATGTAGTTATTCGGAATCAAATTTTGTTTAATTGAGCACAGCGGTTCTTTAACTGTAATCCGCGAGCCTCCAAGGGATAACGATTACATCCATCTCAATTTCCTAATGCAATTGCACCTACATTATTTAATTATTCGAAAAACTAGTGTTTTGTAATAATTTTATATACATGTAATATACTATCTGGCCAAAAGTATCCGGACACTCCTTAAAAAAGAGGTTCTGGCGAGTGACGCAATTTGATACGTAATTGAAAGCTGTAAAAGTGTTGCTAGTGGTTTGTCAGATTTTATTAATGTTTTTTTGAGGCAATGAGTAAGTCAAAAGAGCTTAGTGAGTTTGATCGTGGCAGTATAGTGAGATGCCACCTTTGTGGGAAATCAGTTCGAGAGATTGCAGACATTCTACAGAAGCCTAAATCCACTGTGAGTGATTTAAATGTGAAGTGGAAACGTGGAGGTAGAGTGATACGGCAGAAAAACGAACCGGTAGGCCGAAAATACTTGGTCAACGCAGCCGCAGAAGACTCTGAAAAGGGTAGTGAAACGAAATCGCAAGTCCTCGTTGGTGGAAATTTCTCAGGAGTTCTAAAGTTCATCAGGAATTAGTGTTAGCAACATGGCTGTCCGTCGAGAGTTAAAAAACTTGGGATTCCATAGTCGTGCAGCCACTCACAAGCCAAACATCGCTCCTACAGAATGCGAAGCATCGATTGCAATGGTGTAAAGCTCACCTTCATTGGACTGCGGACATGTGGAAAACTGTTCTTTGGAGTGATGAATTTCGCTTTACAGTCTGGCAGTCGGATGGGCGCGTCTGGGTTTGGCGGATGCCCAGCGAACGTTTCTTCAGTAACTGCATTGTGCCGACTATTAAGTTTGGTGGTGGAAGCATAATGGTGTGGGGTGTTTCTCCTGGTTTGGACTGGTCCGTTAGTTCCTGTGATTGGAAACATGAACTCTGAGATGTATGTGGACATTCTTACAATGCTGCACTCCCAACTCTATGGCAATATTTCGAGGAAGGCTCATTTCTCTTCCAGCAGGATAACTACTGTTTACACATCGAGGCTTGCACATACGTGTTTTGACGAAATGGGTGTTCAAAAACTGGAACTGGCCTTCTCAAAGCCTCGATCTAAGTCCCATAGAACACTCTTGGGACGAATTAGAGCGCAGATTACGTAGCCAGCTAAATCGACCATCCTCACTGCAAGCACTCAATTCAGCTGTGATGGACACCTGGAAGGCAATTTCTATGGTCACCTATCAAAAATTGGTGGAAAGTCTTCCCAAATATGTGCCGGCTGTCATCCATGCAACAACAATCTGGCACCAACATTATATTAATATGTGCCTCACAGGACGCTCTAAGTCCATACCACTGGATGTCTGGATACTATTGACCAGATAGTGTATTTTCCTGTAATTTCTCTAAACGCCTTTTTAATTTTTAATGGTCCTGGCCCTTAGGACTGGCAAGTAAAGAACTAACTAGCTTTCCCGCCTAACGGGATAATTGTAACCGTATCTTTTGAAATTTTACGACAAGAATTTTAAAAGTCAGCTTACATTAGAATCTATCGATCGCTGTCTTTCCAACAGTCATAGTCTCCATCCACGGAAGTCACGCAAATTCCAAGACTTCCTGTTGCCGCGTCATATAAATAGCGCCAAGATATTTGAAATGCTCTCTTTGTCGTCATTATGTGTAACTAGCTCCAGTGCTTCTCAAAATTTCAATATTTGTGACCATTTGTCAATCCTAATTTTCATTGCGCCCTCCTCAATACAATAACATTGTATTGAATTCAATAATACTATACTTAAACGATAAAGCTACAATATTTTTGTACCACCGGCGTAAATAAACGTCTCGTTCAGGCAAAGTCTTAATTTCCCTGGAAGTATGCATGTGTGTTTCCGAAGTACAATCTTTTCTGTGCACTGCTATCCATAAAATTATTCGCAAGACAATAAAAAGACCTTGACAGAGTGTGCGTAGGATTTTACTTATTTCAGAAGATTTGCTTATTTATGCCTAAGTAGAAAACGGTGGCATTAGGGATCGAATCACGTTACTTTTAATCGACATTTAATGGATATGAACCGTACAAATTATCAAGATAAATGTTAATTTTCACGTATAATTTTATGTATGGCAAGCGTATAATTTTATGTATGGCAAGCGTATAATTTTATATATTCATGGGTAATTGTTAAACTTGTTCTTAACTTTGCATTGTTAAACTTAAAAATACATCGTGTGCAGTATTTATATATTTATACGAGAAAAAATCAGTTTAATTGTATATTTTATTTATAAATTTATTTTTGTATTTTTATTTTATTTTGTTTGTTTACCTCAGGGTAAATTAATAATTTTTTTAAATAATCTTTTGTTTTCAAAATTTCAATATGCTCGCACCCCTAAAAGAGTTTCCCCCCACAGGGGGTGTGCTTCACAGTTTGTGAAACGCTGAACTGGCTAAATCTCACATGCTTGTCTTTGTTTTTTTCGTGTAACGTACATACCTTGTTTTGCATCAAAATGTGAAATAAATTGGATTACCTACAACAAAAAATAAATCTCCTGAACATGGAAATAATAAATAAAATTTCCTAGTCGTCTACCATTACATACATATATATTTATATGTTCACTGTTTACTTAAAGCGGAAACAAAGAAGTATTAAAGATGGCTGTATAAATAGCAGAGACAATCTAAGGACTATTGAGGAAGCTTTAATGCGTCCAGGCTTTGTGTTGGGAGTCAGGGAGGTTGTGTTCAAAAATTTGGGGTTCGCGATGTCAGGCTGATTCGTAAAGGGAGGCTGTGACGATCGAAAGTTTAAGAACCTCTGATTTAGTATAGGGAAAACTTATTTAAATAAATAAAAATTATCTCTTGAGGAAACGTTTTTTCTCTCTGTCATCAAGAGAAACAAATTGATATATATATTAATTTTGAAACCTGATGCTCGTCATTTTGAGTATAGAATAAGAATTAGTGATAAATTTTTCATTCATATCAATAAATATTTATGCCTCCTAGGGGAAAATTACAGTGACATTCTTTGATAACAGAAATTTCATAAAGAGTTTATCAACCCATTATGGAGAGAAGATTTTTTCTTTTTTGGAGGTTCTGATTTCACATAATGGGTGGTCACAACTCTAGACAGTTTTTGTCAAGTTAGATAAAAAATGAAAATATCACATATTTTAGTTCCCCCAATGGATAATATCCGAATCTTCTTGGTTTATAATTTATATTTCCCAAACAGAAATATATGAGTAGTTTTTTCTTATTTATATGATGACAGAACTTCAAAATTTATTATTATTACTGTTAACTAAGAATATAAATATGCCGAGGAGGAAACCACTAAAAAGTTATTTATAATAAAATAAGATCAAGGAAAAAATATCAAAGTTTTTACAAATGTTTTGTTTAATTTCTTGGGGTCCCTATTTCTCCAAAGGATTCGTATTACATTGCCTAACAATTGCTAAGAAACATTTATGTTCTTTGAAATATTTAGGCATACACAATGATTGAAGAAATGAAACTAAGTACAAATTTTTTGGGACGATGTGCATTTATTATAGTGCAAATTGGTACAGATATCGCCACATAGAATAATTAAAAATAAAAAAGATGTTCCTTGGATGATTTCAAACACCCACAAAAGTACCTTAGTAAGATGTGTGTGGTACAAGGACTCTAATACACATTTTGGCTCTGTTCTCCACGCTCTTCACTAAACTATCGAGAAGTGTTTGGAGGATATTGTTCCACTCCTCTCTCAAGGTGTTTTTGAGCTCTTGCACTGTACGGAGATGGATGGTTCTTTGTGCAACACGTCTGTTAAGAGCATCCCAGGCATATTTAATAGGATTTAGGTTGGGAGAGTAAGGAGGCCATTGCAAACGGAGAATAGTTTCACTTTGAATTGTGTCCGATACCCCAATGCTTTTGTGTGTGGTCACCGCGCATTATCATCCATAAACAGAAAGTCTGGACCACCGTCATCCCTAAAAATACTAATTTAATCCAGAATAATCTCTCAGCAATACCATTGCAATGGACGCTTCCTCGCTCAAAGATGTAATGCGGTGTTCTGCCATTGTAAATATTGCATATCCACACCAGCATACCTGGAGCGAACTGATGAATTTCACAAACAAACTTGTGTGCATAACGTGTCTCACGCTGTCTTCACAAGAATTGGAGGCCGGAATCACTAGTCAAACTGAAACAAGATTTGTCGAATAACAACATTCTAGACCAATTTCTGTGATCTCTACTAGCATGTTCCTTACACCAGCGCACTCTCTCTCAACGATGGTGTGGTTGTAGTGTGATGAGACAAACTAGCTTCCATGAATGCAAACAAACTTTATTTAATCACAGTGAGATGTATTTTGCTGAAACATAAGTACCGGTAGTGGTTGCAAGGTTTACAGCTATCTGGCTAGGAGTGAAATTTCTGTTTTATTTTGCCCCGAGGGCTACATAGCGATCCTCTAAAGGTGTGTTGTTTCTACTACGACCTCTGAGAGGCTTTCATAAATCAATTCCCCATTCAACGGCTTTCTTTAATCGCGAGATGACACTCTTTGATACACTCACTGCAGCAGCTACAGTAGTGACCTGCTTCCAGTCGTTCAATTACTCATCTACGATCGTAGTGCCTCAAATGATGTCTTGCTGACATTTTGCTTTTAATCATTGAAAGAACCAAACAGAATTTCAGAGAAAATCTTTTATAACATCCAGCACTATGTTCGTCAAACATCAAGCAGTATGCATTTCTGTATGAATCATGAGCTTGTATGCATTGTCTTTTATACAGATAACGAGTACTGGTCTACCAAACCCTTTAAACTTGAATTTAATTTCATTGGCCAGAGCAGTGTATTTTAAAAAGATACCCTTCAACCCTTCAAAAACTGATGCCTATTGATATTTGAAACAAGTTTCAGCTTTGAATCAACAGAAATACAATTAAACATAAAAATAAATTCTTACTTTTCATAAACTTGAGTTTCATTTATTATTTTAAATAAGGAAAAATACTACTTTTTAAGAAAAAGCTCACACGATCATGCTGAAGCACTTCGAGCTTTTGATGTTGTGACGGATCTATACACGATCTTTCACTAATAACTCTTTTTGGGTATTCTTTTGCACCATCAATTTTATAACCAATCTTCTCCTAAAAGAAGAAAACGTAATATGCAAATTAAGTTTAAAAAAATATTCCTTCTTCGCAAGTTTGAGAGTTAGTCGATTGTGAGTGAATTAGAAGTAAAGTGAAAAGTAAATATTTGGTGAATTGGCAGTGAAGAGAATACGTAAACAAAACGTAAAAAAGCCAGAAGTTTAGATAACAAGACGTGATAATTTCGCTATAAGGTGAATCTTACCAGAATTGGTTTATGTCTTTATTAAAGATTACGACCCAGAAGTGTTGAAGTCAACTTGAATTAAATAGAAGTTTACTTGAGTTCAGGTACTGTGATTTAAAATAAAGTTGATGTTACGAGTGTTAAACTAATAGTGCGATCATTAAATACGTAAGCTCTGTGTAAAATAATATTAAGATAGAGAGAAGAGCCGCAGTATTGAACATATTCTCCCCAAACGTGAATCTCGTCTCTCTCTCCCTCGCTCTATTACTGAATCGAATTATCTTATTTATAGTTTTATTTGTGTTAGAGTTGTTTACGACATGATGAATTCCATTAAAAAAAATTGGAATTCATCATGTCGTATGATCCTGTAGTTCCTTCCCCAACTTTATCTGGGTCACAGTTTTAGAGAGATTTAAACACGTTTTCAGGTTAGCAAAATTATTTATACTTTTTTCTGTGTCTTTGGGGTCAGTATAGTGTTAATAACCTGAAGAATATATTATTTAAAGATAAAGATATTTCGAGTCTTAAGGCTACACAGTACCCTACAAGTTATAATAATACCATTTTTTTTTCGTTTTCTTATAGCCTATATCATTAGGAAGCTTACCACCTCGGTTTCATTTAAAAGTATTTTTTCACTCTTAAATTGAATTAGTTGAACATATTTTTGAGCACAATCATCTCCTTTAGTGTAAAATGGTTATTAATTTCAATTTTCTTCACTAAATTCATATCTTCTTGATTATGTTTTGAGTTTGTTGAGTTCTCATAATTACTTAATTAAACTTGATTTCAAGGCCAATTTTCCTTTTAGAAAAATTGTTTATATATCTTAGAAGCTTTTTCATGAATTTTTACCTGTTGAAAAAATGCCACGGCGAAACCTTTTTCAGATTGCTATGAGAAACAATGTTTGGAAGCGATAGAATACTACTGAAAAGGAAGTATCTAATAACCACACCTTCGCTGATACTGCAATACGTCTTCAGAAATACAAGTATTGCAGTTACAGCTAAATATTTCCATAATGTTCCAAACTACATTATTGTAAACATATAGTAATGCTATATTATGGTATTTAAGTTCTTGTTGGGTGAATTTAAAAATTACTTACTTTCCCAATTAAAAATAAAAATAATTAAATTTTATGCACAAACTTGGTGATTATTAGCTTAAGTTAGTATCATTATTATTTTGTACATAAATGATGTGTGTTTCAGAAGAAATATTTTAAGATAAGGCTGAACAACATGTCGTTGTAACAAACACTATCGATATTATACAAAAATATATTTTGAGTTAAAAAATTAGTTTTCAGTCATAATTAATTAAAGCTCTTTTTAATATAGAACTTAAGATTAAAAATAAAATATTAAAAAATTTATTAGAACTTTAGACATACAGTTTTTTTTATGCCTTTACAAACTATAAATGCGTTTTTCTTGAAATTTAATTTTTAAGATGTAAGCGTTTTCTAATTTCTGAGGCTTTTTTTCTGTTCAAGATACAATCTTGAATTTTCTTGTAGAAACTCCCAAACGTATGTCCTATAAAAAGTAGTAAAGATTTAGATTTTAGAACTCTAGTTATTTTTTTTAAAAAACTGTGCTAAATTTAATATTTAAAATTTTTTTTGCATATTCCTGGTTTATCTAGAAAAATACTTATTGAAAATCTACAAGGGAACATATTTTTAAATCCATACTAATTTTTGCTTGCAATAATCTAAGAAGCATGAATCACTTAAAATAACTAAAATATTTTTAAAATTGAGCATTTTAAAATTTTTTGAAAAAAATTCTTAATTTTTTTAAAATTGTGAAATAATGGCTGTTCAAACTGACATTTTGCTTTCAAAATCAACTAAATAATATATTATGAATATAAAATATAAATTATTTTTACTACTACTTTCTACAATTTTTTTTTGTTGAAAAATAGTATTGTGTTGCTTCTTAAAGAGACACAAAAGTCTAACACGCCCATTCTTGCGGGCTGGGTCTTACAGATATGTGTGTAATTTCTAAAATAAATCTAGTTATTTTATATACTGCATTTTTTAAAATAGACTTTATCGCGTGTACTAAAACTAGGCTTCATGATATTAATAGATAACTTATTAAAAAATGTTATTTCATAATGTCGTCCCTGAACAAGCCACATATCTAAGCGTATATTAACTTTATGGAGGGCATATGTTCCACTTCTTGATAGTAATCATATAATTACGTTTTATTAGTTTATAAAAACTTAACAGAAACAAAGGTATGCTTTCATTTTTATAATTTGCATCAAATAAGTTTTACTTCCAGTAACTAAAACAAACGCCTTCAGTGAAAACTTACAGATTTAGATTTCATTATAATGTCATTATCAAGCTTATGGAACAAGTTTGCGCCTGCTTAGGATGCACATACTACTTATAGATTCAGTTGAAAGCATTCATGTATGCTTTCACGGAGCTCCACCCCTTATGATGTGACGTTGGCGACCACACTATTAGGTTAATCTGTCTTACTACTTTGTTAATTTTAATTGTTCTCAACTTGCAATTTTTCTTTTTCAAGTAAATGGTAATTTGTTTTAATAAAACATTTATAATATATATATTTTTAAAAATATTTATGCGTAGTAATAATGTTTACTGGAAATTTGGACAGTATAAAGACGTAATGTAAATTTTCAGTTATTAAATCATATTGACTTTAATGGTACATATAAATTTTTAATGCGAATATTACAAAAAAAATTATTTATTTGAAAAAATCACTTTAAGGAAGCCAAGTATCTAACCTCTTTAACAAAGTTAATATAAAGCCTTATTTTTAACTATTGTAATGCTTATTTCTACAATTGTTATTCCATATGATAGGTATCAGTCCATCTGGACCGGGACTCTGATTCAGTATCATTAGATTAAATATATCTTCAAGCTTTGATTTTTAAGCTTCGCACATAAAACAGCAATATAGTAATATTTTAAGCTCTTTTTTTCTTCATAAACACGGCAGAGCTAATTAAGGTGAATCAAAAGAACTTGAAAAATAAAATAGCTTTATTGAAAATGATTTAAATTATATCATTAATATGTTTGTATTCTTATAATAGTCTATGAAATGTATAAAACTGAAATTCGAAATTGTTTCCAGTTAGAACTTTAGACGCATTAACTGATATAAAAAAATTGATTCCATGTCTGTAAATATAATGTATAATTCATATGTTAATGGTATATACATATGTATGCATTTAATATTATATTAATGCACATATTATATTAACACATTAACATAATAAGAACAATAATAATGTATATGCAAAGTTAAAAACACACAACCAAAAAAACCTAACGTCAACTAAATGTTTCATTTAGCAAATTATGTAGGAATAAATCGATTAGTCAATCATCTGTATTGGGCCCATACTCAAGCTGTTATCCAGCTTGGCAATGAATCGCAAAAAGTTCGGATGTCCCTCTGTGAAATTTATTTTCTGTATCAAATCCTCAACAACTGGAGAAATTGATCGAGACGAGTCTGAGAAGGGGGGGGGGGTCTAATAAGTATATTGTTTGTTTTATTTACCCTTGTATTTCAAACCTAAAATATTAAAACGAGATTTAATTATCTAACAAGAAAGAATATTTTTTGCAAATCAATAGGTATGATTGTTTTCATTAAAAGTTAGCATCTTTGTAAAATATACATTTAAGGTGATGTAAAAGGAAGGACAATACAATGAATCATAGAAAATATCCAACTCAATGCCATACAGTAAATATGCTATTGATGACCACCCAAATGATCTAGCTATCATAAAAAATAGCATTCAGATCATTACTAGAAATGATTTTTAAGATCACTGTGTCCGGAGTACTGACCATACTCCATTCTGAGATTTTGTGATATAACCTGTTTGGATTACCGGTTTTCCTCATTCAGTCATTTCTCAGAAACTGTATTGTGATACAGCTCTAACAATAGACTAAGTACTTTCAATACTAAACTACCTTATTTCCTTAAAAATAAGAGCTGATATTTTAAATTTCTTCTTTAAAAGGCACAGCAGTGTTTATTTTCAAGAAATGGTAGTTTTCGTGCTCAATAGCTCACATTTCATTGATGTTCAAGTATCTCTTTTATTTACATACGTATATTTAAATACTAGTATTTTTTTCCAAATACAACCATGTTGTTTTGTTTTTACATTTTTTTTTATAAAAAGGTTCATGAAGAATGACATCTATTCGGTGTTACTATTATTTCAATATGTTTGGCAATTTGTCTGACTGCGATGCAATTAAAAGGTGCATATTTGAATATCAAACTTGTATGCAACAAAATACGTTGCTCTTTGCAAGCACTTCATACTAAGAAGTATATTTTACTTCAGATAATTATTAAGACTGATTTAGACTTGAAAAATTGTTATATTTTCAGAAATGTGTAAAATTCTTATCCCTGGTATTTTTCATTACTACTTTCTTATAATTCTCTTTATCCTTGAGAATTTACCGCAAATATTATTATTATTATTTTGTCAGTTTCTCAACATGTTCACTCTGCAAAGTCTGACACTTTTTCTGACACTGTTGCAATGGAGTGACTAGATCAGGGATGGCAAACCGCGGCACGCGTGCCACATTGTGGCACGGTGGAGTTGTAACAGTGGCCTGCGAAGACTTACTGAAAAATTTAAAAAAATTTGAATACATATTAAAAAATAATTATTTTCTACAATTTTATTGAAGAACGATTGTTTCAGACAAAAAACCTCAAAATTTGGATCAAAATATGTTTGTAAGTAAATGTTTTCTGCTATGAACCGTAATAAAATAAATATCACTCCAAACTAGATGATGTGCACCTATAATAACCTAATTTTGCTAGAATCTACAAAAGGTAATCCTAATTTAGATGACTTGGTAAAAAAACTGTAATTCCAAACCATATTAAGTATTGAGCGTTTATAATTATTTTGAATTAAATGATCCAAGAAACTCATTTTTATTTTATACCTGGCCTAATTGATTGAACTAAAAACAACAAAATCTAAGTTTGCACTTTCGTTTTATTTATTATTTTATTTTGAAATTTCTACTATGCATAGACTTGCATTAAAAATGTGATTTTTGCGTAAAAATCCCACAATAAACTTACGAGTAAGATTTCCTTTTAACTTTTCCGTATTTGTTGTTTGGAAAAGTAGAAAGTGGCACTCTTCCCAAAAAGGTTGGTCACCCCTGGACTAGACCATTATGTCTCTTCCACCTCAGAGGTGAAAGTTTTAGACTTATTCCCAAGACAAAAGGGCCAAAATAAAAAAAATGGTTAAGACATCCGTTTCATAATTGGTATAAATACAAACGAAAAGGGCTTTTCTTATCTCTTCATTGTGACAGACAGTCCAACACGTGTCTTTGTCGACTTGCCAGTGGGAACATAAAAAGTCTCACTTTTTCTGGAGGAAATAAGAAGTTGCTCTAAATGCCAACTACAGCAGACTTCACTTCAGCCCATCTCGAACTGCTTTGAATTGATCTGGGAAAATATACATGATCGTCCACTTCTAGTATCGGACTTTATTAAAGTCCAACGTTTCACTGATCTGGTCTGAATTCGTCCGACCAGTCGGGATATTAGTAACAACAACAACAACGTTATTTTGTAATCGACATTATATCACTTTTTCTCACTCATTATATAATACACTGCTGACCACCGTAAATGCAACACCAAGAAAGACAAGAGATAGCACAATAAAATTTATTTTTAGATAACATGTTGACCGAGTATCAAATGATTAAATTTATAGACTTCTGTGAAGTGTGGTTCCTGCCAGAATCAGTAGCCAGAGCAGCTGCCATTGCTGGAGATCACCACTGCCACACTCCTCGACATTTATTCAAAGAGACTTTGGATGTGTTCTTGGGGTACAGCAGACCAAACAGATTCCACACGTTGCCAAAGTTGAACTGGTGTGGCGGCTGGAGGTGTAATCTGGGTCAATCGGTGAGCAACCATGGACCACATGTTCCCTATCGTCGAAAGATCTAGAGAGCGAGCCGGCCAGAGAAGCAAATCAATCTGGTGATTGACGAAAAACCTTTGGACAATGCGGGCCACGTGTGGACGAGCATTATCCTGTTGAAATATGGATGTGGCCAAGCCACATCCATATTTAAGGTAAGGAAGGACAACTGGCTCCAACACCTCGGAGATGTAGCGTTGGCTGTTTAAAGTACCGGCAATGCGTACTAGAGGAGCGCAAGAGTCATATGCAATACCACCCCATACCATAATAACCAGTGCAAGACCAGTATGGAGTGCATAAAGCAGTTGTTCAGCATCCTCTCTCCACGGTGTCTCCAGACTCGAATCCGACCGACGTGGTGTTGCAGACAGATGCGTGACTCGTCTGTAAAAACAACTTCATTCCATTCTGCCACCCACATCCTTCTTTCATTGCACCATTGACGGCGGAGACGTCTGGGGTTTTGCGTCAAGGGTAGACCAAGCAATGGACGTCTTGCGGACAGACCACTCTGCTGTAAACGGCGTTGAATGGTACGCGCAGACACTGAATGATGCGTTAGAGACTCAATGTGTTGTTCTATGCTTAGTGACGTGACTGAGCGATCCGTCACTGCCATGCGCACTGTTTGCCTTTCCTCATGTGAAGTGGTGCACTGAGGTGGATGCGATCGACCACGTCGGTCCGTCACACTATCCTGCATCCAACGGTCACATATCCGCATTACAGTTGTTTGGTTTCGTCCAACACAACTACCGATTTCCCTGAAAGATAACCCACTATCTCGCTAGGCCACTATCCTTCCTCTGTCGAACTCGGATACTTGATCAAAAGCTAATCTATGTTTTCTACAAGACTTAACTGATCGTTTTTTGATAAAACCACAAGATAAATTTAATTGTCGAAATCTCCAATCCTTAAATAGCGCTTTGAGGTGGTGCCACAGGCGTGCGTGATGTGTGTCCACGCTGAAATTCTAATCATTTGCATATCTCACCTCCGCTAATGCATGGTGTAAATTTTATGTTATTTACGTGCTTCCTTCAGGGTGTTGCATTTAAGGTGGCCAGCAGTGTAGAATCAATGAAAGTCTTTTGAAACGTCAGGACGTATTGAATAGCCAGGCCATAATCATCTGTAGTCACACATTTCTGCTAGTTATGTGCTGCCTCTGAAGGTCGATCATTCATTCTGTAATCGCACTAAAAATCCTCTTTATATTGGAGCTGATTCTTGTTAGATTTGTCGAGACACAATGTATCACGTTGCTGAAAAATGAAAGTTTTGAGAATGGAAATGCTAGCTGAGAGGGCCGCCGCAACCTTAAGCTCTAATTCAAAATCACGAAGTTTTTCACCAGTAGCCCTCGTGTGTTTTGAGTGCGACATTGGTAAGCAAGCAATTAATCGACAATTTCTAAGAATTGTTTGACTGAAAATTTTAATTACAGTTTAAATTGGAATATGACTTGTAATATGAAAAAATCAAATTCCTACTATAATTTCGGTATTATTTTGATGAAAATACACACAATGTATATAAGATATTTGATAAAATGATATGGTTTTTGCTCCGATCAAACTTTCTATTTACAATGCAAACTTAAATATTTAAACTAAATTATTCAGGTAAATTGATTTTATACATAATGATAACTAACAGTTTTTTTTCATTTTATAAAGATGCATTAGTATATATATATATCTATGTGAATCGAAAAGGAAGTTAAGAATATGTTTTTAAAATTTTTTATAGATTTCAGTAATAGATTCTTTTGTTAATTATACAATAAGTTACTTAAAATTTATACAGTGCCCTCAATTCTTACACTTCTGCAACAAAAACATACTTCGAAATATAAAAGAACATCCAGATAAAATATTTAAAAAATATTTTCTCTTCTTTTGGCGAAAAATATTATTATAAAAAATGAAAGATGAAACTTTTTTTTTTTTGCTTAAATGTAAAATCTGTCTTTTAAGAAAATTGAAATGATACTTATGGTTCAGAAACTTTATATGTGTACAAAAGTACTGCATATTTTTTTTTATTATTTTAGATTCAAAAACTCTAGAACTTTTTATCGAAATTGAACAAAATGTAACTAAGGCATAAAAGTATACACTCACTTCCAAAAGTTAAGCATGAATATGTAAAATGCATAAAAAATCAACAAATATTGCTTTGAATGACACAAAATTTGGCAGTAAAGTAGCATATATATTTATACAGAAAATAAAACCAATAATTATATACAGAAATGAAAACAATATTAAATTTTTGTAAGTTATCAGATAATGTCATACTGGAAACTTTTAAACAGAATTATGTATAAATTGACAATAAACAGCATAAAATGAAAAGAAGGACATTAATAGTGTATGTGATCCTCATCTGTAAGCAAAGTATACACCTTCTGACCATGCTTTCAATTAGGTGGTCAATCACCGCAGAATTGAGCAATTGCCATTCTTCTTGTAGAGCAGTTTCCAGCTCAATAAGAGTGGTTGGAGGTGGGAAACGTGAAGATACAGCACGGCCGAGAGCATCCCAAAGATTTTTAATGCGATTAAGGTCGGGCGAATATGCTAGCCACGCCATACTCGCAATCCCTTCACGTTCCAGGTAGCCATCGACGATGTCATCTCTATGGGGACGTGCGTTATCGTCCATTAAGACAAAAGTAGGGCCAACTGCTGCAGCGTACAATCTCGCAATGGGTTCTGGGACTTCATCTTGATACCGGACAGCCGTCACAGAACACAGTTTAAAGATGTGCAGGTCGGTGCTTTATTCTAATGAAATCCCTGCCCACACCATAATGCTTCCGCCTCGGATTGCGGGATGTTCGGTGATGTTTTGGGGCTGATTGCGTGTTCCTTGTTTACGCCATATCCTTATACGCTGGTCATCTGGCTCCAGAGCAAATATTGACTCATCAGTAAACATGACATTGCCCCAGTCAGACACAGTCCAACTGCCATATTCTCGGCACCATTTTAATCGTGTCCCTCTTGATTGGACGAATAGAGGAACGCAAACTCGAGGTACCCGGGCATACAGTCCATACAAATGTTAACTTCGGCGTACAGCAGTTGCAGATAGAGCCTTACAAATGGACGTTGCAACCATAGATGTCACACGTGTGGAGATCGCTCTGCGATTCCGCTTGGCTACAATAGCAATATATCGATCTTCCGCGGGGTTTGTAACCCTTGGGTGACCACCTACGGACTTTCTGTGTGGTGTGGAATTGTTTCCAAAACGTGAAATTACAGAATGATGAATGCCGAAGAAAAGAGCAACATGTGTGATCGACTGTCATTCTTCAATGCGCCCCACAGCACGCCAGCGCTCACAATCTACCATTTTGTTTTCTGGAAGTCATAGAAACACGTATATCTTGAAAACAAATTGTATGAAAGTTTTAAACACCTTCTATCAGCCCTTACAATCAACTTCTGTAACCCTTCATAAAGCTGGCTTTTTATAACACTGCCCTTTTTGCATATTTCTTGATATGAAAGCACGATTGTCTGTTACCTAACATTTTTGCATACTTCCATCTACCTCTGCAGCGAATTGCATCCTCTTCAATTCTGATTGGCTTCCTGAAATTAGTATTTTCCTCTCCGTGTTTAACTTTTGGAAGTGAGTGTATTTTATCTTAGTCTAATCGTATAGATGTACTTACATTTCGATTAATTAGTGTAATACAAATTATAGTATTTCAAAATGAGACAACTAATAAAAATTAATGTAATTAAGATGATTTAATCCATTTATTGAGTACATAAATTTGGCAACACTATTTAATTTAATTACAAAAATAAGGCTTTTGAATGTGAGTAAAAAATGATAATTCCACAGGACAAGCAAATTTAGCCAATAAGACATTCCAATACTTCTGGAGATCCATGTAGGCGTAAATAAATTCTATGTAGAACTTCCCAACAAGGAAACAATTGGATACAATGTTTTTCCATTTATGATACGGCTCAGGCTGATTTTCGGAATGGGGTATCGATCCCGTGAGCTAAGATACAAATTGTGAAGGGAGTGAATTTGCTTTAATAAATAACATCGTAAGTAAACAAGGAATATATATATATACATATATATATATATATATATAAAGTTGATGCTTTAATATTTTTCTCCACAAAAATATACTAACGAAGGAAATAAATATATTAAAATCATAAATTTAGTTTGCTTTTATTGCTCGTTTACGGATAATGATTATAAAACATAGAGAAAACCAATTAACATCGATGATACATACAAAATGAATTTACCCAAATAGATCTGCAAGCAACTTATTATCAGAAATCAATGAGTACAGAGAATATCAATATATCAATGATTGAGTAGTGGAAACTATGATTATTTGGATAAATTTTCACTTTTTCAAACTGAATACTTTTTTAGAATGACCTTTTATACCCCTCATTATATTATATTTACATTATTATTCTTGTTAAAACATACAGTTATCTCATTGTTCATTTAATGTTAATTTCCATATTACATATATAATGCTGGGATGTGGAAATCATTACAATTTCTGCGTAAATGCGCATCTTGGGCACATGAATCGTTATATTAGAGGAACAATAGGGAGTGCTGACTTGATGAGCAGGAATTTCTGTAATCCTCAATAGCATATTGTAAGTCAATTGAATTAAAAACTAAAGCTTGTAGCAGTGGTAATTACTTGTAGCTGGGGTAGTATTATTCAGCAATGAATTTATGGTTTCCTCACCTCGCTGAAGACATTTCACAATCATTTAACCATTGTAATGTGTATTATCTCTATAAAACGTTTAGCCTTGATATTCTTTGTCCTTCTTGATGTTGCATTTAGAATGACCAACATAGTATATTTTCTTGCAACTGTAAGCTTTACAAGCCTTTTTTATATGATGTTTTTATTACATTGAATTGCTATACATCAAAATAGATGCCAACTTTCAAAAATAAAAATTCGTCTGCCTTCAGGTGAGGAAATTACATTTGCAATGCATTTATATGAATAAATACGATATATATATATATGTATATATATATATATATATATATATATATATATACTAGCCGTTACCCTCCCGCTTCGCTGGGTATTTCATGATGTTTATAAATATATCTGTTTATATTCTGACAGACAGACAAAAATTTTAAAAAATTGGTTTTTTGTTATGAGTACCGTATATAATTTTAGCGCATTAAGTAGAAAGCTGCTAATTTGAAATTACAAACAGACACTTCAATTTTATTTATTTGTATAGATATAGATTGGGATTATAATAACTATTGTTTAAATGTGACTAAAAATGTAAATAAAAAAAAAGGAAAGATTAAAACTAACCGTAACACTTATCAATTTTTTGTTTCTTGCATTGCTTTTTACTTATGAAGCCTTGATTTATTATTTTTTAAAAGTGCATCCGAAACAGCCGATGCTCTACTTAACTGAACAGTGAGATAACTATCATAAAAAAAAATTATGGCACGTGTCAGCGTATTATCATGTGCGCGTAACACTGTTATGTCTCATGAAGAGCATCGGTCGCCAGTAACCAAAACAAAGACTTCATTAGCTCAGCTTGGCGTTCAATTTGGCGTTCATCTTGGTATTTCAGTTTCACGTTCACCCGTATAGTTCCCGTTCCCGTAAGAATACGGGAATAAAATATAGCCTATGTTACTCCCCGTTAATGTAGCTTTCCATTAGTGAAAGAATTTTTAAAATCGCACCAGCCGTCTCCGAGATTAGCCGGAACAAACAGACAGACAGACAGAAAAAATTTTAAAAATTGGTTTTTTGTTATGAGTACCGTATATACTTTTAGTGCATTAAGTAAAAAACTGCTGATTTGAAATTACAAACAGACACTTCAATTTTATTT
>BMAO01022150.1:0-36591 GCA_019973975.1 Trichonephila clavata
GGGCGTTATAAATAATTGTTTCTATTTTTAAAATACTCGACGTACAATCTTGAAATTGGGTAAGCACCAAGTGGCGTTGCGAGGGCTTAGGAACCGTTATAGATAATTATTTCCATTTTTAAACTATTAGACGCACAGTCTTTAGATTTGATGAATAGATTTTTTTCATAAAATAAAGATCAACTACAAGATGGGTTTTATGAAAATAGCCCCCAAGTGGCGTTGCAGGGATTAAGCGGCGCAATAGATAAATATTTCCGTTTTTAAACTACTTGACCTACCTGCTTGAAAATTGGTGGGCATATTTCTTTCATGAATATCCGCTACAAAATGAGTTTTGGGAAAATTGATCCCCAAAGGGTGTTGCGTGGGGTTAAGGGGAGATATAAATAATTATTCCGATTTTTAAACTATAAGACGCACACTCTTGAAATTTGGTAAGCAGATTCCTCTCATAGAATAGAGATCCACTACAAAATGGATTTTGTGAAAATCGACCCCCAAGTGGCTTTGCGGGACTTAAGGGGCGTTATAGATAATTATTTCAATTTTTAAACTACTGGACGTACAGTTTTGAAATATGATAATCAGAATCCTTTCATGGATTAAAGATCCCCTGTATAATGTGTTTTGTGAAGTTTGACCCCTAGGTGGCGTTGCGGGGGCTCAAGAGGCGTTAAAGCTAATTTTTATTTCCATTTCTAATTTATTAGACGCACAGTGTTCAAATTTGGTAAGCAGATTCCTTTCATAGAGTACAGTTCCCCTACAAAATAGGTTTTTATGAAAACAGACCCCCCCCCTCAAGTAACGCTACGGGGGGCTCAAGGGGCTTTATAGATAGTTTTTCCCATTTTTAAGCTATTAGACGTACAGTCTTGAAATTTGGTAAGTAGATTCCTTTCATAGAGTAGAGTAGAGAACCGCTACAAAATGGGTTTCGCGAATTTCGGAGAATTAAGGGACGTAATAGATAAATATATTCGTTTTTAAACTATTAGATCTACAGGCTTGAAAATTGGTAGGCATATTCCTTTCATGGAATGGAGTTCCTCTAACAAAGAGTAAAACGAAAATCAACCTTCAAGGAGGGTTGCGAGGGGTCAAGGGAAGTTATAGAAAAAAATTCCTCTTTTTGAATTGTTAGACCCACGTACTTTAAATTTATTAAGCCTGTTTCTTTTGTTGAATAGGGATCCACTAAGAATGTATTCTACGGAAATCAACTCCTGGGGGAGCAGGGGTTACTGGGGCGTAATGACAAAAAAATTCCTTTTTTCGAACTACAAGGACTTTTTTTATGGAATTTAGTTTGGATTTTCTTTTGTTGAATTGAAATCCGCTAAGAACGGTTAGTTTGGAGAACCGTATCTCCAATATGACCACATCCTTCTTTCATCGCACCATTGGAGGCGGAGACGTCTGTGGTTCTGCGTCAAGGGTAGACCAAGCAATGGACGTCTTTCGGACAGACCACTCTGCTGTAAACGGCGTCGAATGGTACGCGCAGACACTGAATGATGCCTCACAGACTCAATGTGCTGTCTATGGTTCGTGATGTGACTGAGCGATCCTTCACTGCCTTGCGCACAATTTGCCTGTCCTCACGTGAAGTGGTGCACTGAGGTGGATGAGATCGACCATGTCAGTCCGTCGTACAGTCCTGCATCCAACGGTCACATATCCGCATTACAGTTGTTTGGTTTCGTCCAACACGACTACCGATTTCCCTGAAAGATAATCCACAATCTCGGTAGGCCACTATCCTTCATCTGTCGAACTCGGATACTTGATCAAAAGCTGATCGCTGCTTTCTACGAGACATAACTGGTCGTTTTTTGAAAAAACCACAAGAAAAACACAATTGCCGAGCTTGAAATCGTCGAAATCTCCAAGCCTTAAATAGCGCTTTGAGGTGGCGCCACAGGCGTGTGTGATGTGTGTCTGTGCTGAAATTCTAATCATTTGCATATCTCACCTCCGCTAATGCATGTTGTAAATTTCATGTTATTTGCGTGCTTCCTTCAGGGTGTTGCATTTACTGTGGCCAGCCGTGTATATATAAAGACATGAAGCAATAAATGTCTTAAATGTGGCAAACACATTAGTCAGAAATTATATATAAATTAAGCTTTCCTAAAGCGATACAAATTTTTAAAAATGTAATAACTATGCCGGTCTCAAAATGTGGAGGAAAAAACCATTAAGGATTTAATACATTACATCATTCATAATTTTTTCTCCATGTTGTACACTTCAGTAAGACTTAAGAATCTTTACAGTGATTTTCCAATCAGAAATATATAAACATAAATTTAGAAAAAAACCAGGCTCAATTTCAACTTATATAATTATAACGGAATCTTACTCAAGTTAAAAATAAAATAGGAAATTAAATAAAAACTTGAGAAAATTAAATGTATGTTTTTCTTCAAAGAAAATTATTCAATTTAGCAAATTTAATACTTATTACAAAGGAATATTTATTCTGTTTTTATTTCTTGAGCCCAAATCAAGTTTTTTATAAACTGCCTTTGAGAGTTTAACAGGTGTGTCAAATGTGTTTCTTTGATTCTTTAATGTTAAGGCTGTCTTCACCAAATGTACAAGAGCCTCTACTAAACACAGAACACATTTTCAGAAATAAAAACTGCTCAATTTTCATGAAGATTTGTAACATTGAAATTCATACATCTGTTTATAACACAGCATTTTTAAAATTTCAAAATATTTCATTCAAAAGTAATCTTGTAAATTGATTTAGCATTACGGCATAGGAGAAAAATGCGAAACATATTTCATACCAAAAAAAATGAATTAACTCAGATAAAAATATGATGAAATATGCTGCTCCCAATAGGATAACAAAGACAGAATAATAATATTTGAGCACCTTTATATACTGAAAAAATATTCTTAATTCAAGTCCTATTCTTTAACATTACACAAAGACAGCTTAAAAAGAAAGAAGTCATTTTAATTGTAGGACAGTACTTTTCTTATTTTGAGTGCTAAATTTTGTAATTGCCAATATATAGGATAAAATCAGTTTATATATATAAATGTAAAAAATGACAGTAAAGAAATCTAAATCTTAACAATATTAACTAAGTAAAATTTTTATTAATCTAGGCAGAGAGTATATTATTATAACATTCCTTTAATATGTATTAAGCAATGTCTTATTTAAATGAAATAATAGTACTCATTTCTTTTTTCATAAGCAAAAATATAATCTCAGTTTTACTTTGTATTTCTTTTTAAAAAACTGAAAGTGCGTTTCAAATTGAGTTTAGAATTGGCAGATAAAACAAAAACACATGGGGTTCAGAAGTTGAGATATCAAAATATATATATGAACATAATTTAAAACTAAATAGCAATAATTTTCTAAAGAAATTTAATGGTACCAGGCTTCAAATATGTGTATAAACATCAGATCTTCCAATTCAAAAGAATGTAAGAAGAAAAAAACATTTAATACTTCAGGTAAAGAAAATTTATGTACTTTAAAATGTTTTAATTTGGTGTTTCAAGATTTAATATGGAAAAATGGATAATTTTTCTTTGTATAAATGAAATGTGAATAAATTTATTTTATTTTGTTTTGTTTCCTTGCCTGACAACCTTTAAATTAATAAAATATTTCAGTCACCTATTATAAATGTACTTTATTTAATGAAAAATGAAGCATCAACATGTTTTCATAAAGTTTGTACAAAGCTGAACTCTCTCTCTTTTAAATCCTATGCATAAATATTTAGTGACTTTAAAGACAATATTTTCCAATTTGCAGCATTTTTCAATGGATTTTTCATTTATGTTGAGTTCAAAGCAACAGAGGGTGGTTACTGGCCAAAGACCTTTAATTCTGTGTACAAGTTCAAAATTACATCTTAAAAATCAACTCAAGACACTACACTCTTCTAATTTCCGCATCCCATTAATAAGAAGTTTTGAGCCCATACAGAGTTAATAAGCATCAGTCTAATACAAAATTTCTTTAGAATAAAAAAAAATGAATCTGTTTTTTCTGTTATGAATTTAACACTTTACAAACTGTGCTAAATAATATTCTATGAAATTCAAAAATTCCTACTGTGCATATTAATATTATAAATATTTTTCAATAAATATAGCAGAAATGCCTCAAACAGACTATTAATTTCATTTAAATTTGAAAAAATTTCTGGTTTAGGCTATTGAAAAAATCCTATACTTATAACCATTCCTCTGAAAAACTAATGAGTTAATACATTAATCATAACATTACATCTTAATATGCTCAATGTAAAAGTGCTTTTTGATATAGACTTTCCTTTTTTAAATTTATATATTTGTGAATTTCATTTTATAAGTAAAAGAAAAATGTGTGTGTGTGACAAGTTTTTACATACAAAACATATTTCTCTTTAACTGATAGATAACTTTATACTATGTATTATTTGAGGTTTAAAAAATTAATTAAATGAATCCATTAAACTTCTATATGTATACTCTAACATTTTCATGATCCTTCAGAAATATATAAAAATTAATGCAAATTCCCTTCTATTTCTACTTAATAATTTACACAATCTAAAGAATTATTTTTTTTACACATTTATAATTAGAACTCATTTTTTAAAAACATAATAATGTCAATTGTACGATATGAAGTAAAATATCAATCGGTTTTAATGTAAATTTTGATACTGAAAATACCAGAAAGGCAAAACTTTTAACAATATAAAAAAATCTCTTACACAAATTTATTTATAATTTTAAAACAAAGCTTAAATTATTCACTGGATTTTATAAAATATACTGTTCTATTGTCAGATATATTTATAGGATTGTAAATATGTAATAATCATTTGATTACCTTTTTTAAACAACTAAAAAATTATACATGAAAAGATTTTATGCCAATTTTTTGTGAATAATCTGTATAGTAATGTAAATTTAAACAAAGTATTTAGCTCAATACATATAATGTAAAAAAATTAAACAATTACCATTTAACTTTTCAAACAAAAGTAGCAACAGAATACATTTAAAATTTTATTGATTATATCAAACTGAACCCAATTTGGCCACAAAACAGTGCTGCCGAATCTTAGACAAATTTTCATGCCAAACTGACATCCATGCGAACTGATAAGAAAGTGAAACTGTTTAGAAAAGCTTTTTACCAGTATTTAAACCAGGAATGCCCAATATGTTTTTGGGAAGATTGCCACCATCTGATAAAAAAAATTATGCGTGTCACTCAAACTTTTCCAACAAACAAAAGAATATGAAAAGGTAAAAAAAAAAAAAAGAAACGAGCCTTACAGTAGTCGTATACGATGTGTAACATCTGACATGTTATCGTGGTAAATTCGCAATAGCAACTTAAATCCGGAAAAAAATGAATCGAGTAGGATTGGAAATAATTTTCTATGGAATAGTTATATCTTTAATGAAAATTTTATTTAATTAACCCAAGGAGTAATGCAATTTTTTATCAAAAATAATTATTCTTGTTCAATTTGGGGAAGAGCGGTAATGATAATTTATGATAACTATAATATGACACATATACGTGTGTTTTCAAAGTGTTTAAAAACCGTTGAAAAATAGCGTCAATAACAGTACCACTGTTAGTTGTCGAAACATTTCGATTTGTGTTCATTTCGAGCTTGAGTCCATCATTCAAAAAAGCTATGAGTGGCTCGGCTTCTAGCAAACTGAAGTTAACTTTAAAATCACCACTCAAAATCATGGGAAGCGAGTGATAGTTTTTTTTTTTAAAAAAAGAGCAGAACCACCCTTGGTGTATAGTAAAAGTAAAAAATGCAAGAAATCTTTAATTTGTTTAGTCGTTTGATTCGGAGAAATGTGTACGACCACCAAAATCACTGTTTGTCCATTTTCAAATAAGCATTTTGCCTCACATATGTCCCCAATATCTTGACTAACAATACCCAGTCCAGTTGTTTGACGATAAGTAATATCCATATGTCGAGCCACAACATGTAAGTTGTTCTGTTTACGATGGATCGCAACACTGCTGCTCTGTGGCCCGGTCGTTTAAATTGTACGCAGCAATCGAAGTCAGGTATCAAAACACGTTCGTCATTGTCTAACCACGTCTCTGTCTAAAGGACTTAGCTTCTTCTCTGATCCTAAAGTGAGAAAACGAAAACAAAGATCCCCGGCCTAGACCGTAGGGGGTGGGGGATGGGGGTCGAGCCCCTTCCGAATGAAGGAGAGAAAACAGAACTTCACTGAATAACGCGAGCTTCCCCAACTTCCTGTTACGTATTTCCGTCCCTTTTCACGAAATCACTCTCACAAATCTCCAGCAATCGAGAGGAAAGATGTTACACATCAAAAATTTTACTGACAGTGTTATAAGAGAATTTTTACACAAATAACATATATTTTATGCAAGTCTATAGTGGAAATTTAAAAATAATATAACAAATAAGATAAAAGTATGAACTTAAGTTTTATTGTTAAATCCCCCCACCCTCCAGTTTCAATCAGTTAGGCAAGACGTAAAATAAAACTGAAGAACCAGAAATATATAATTCTAAATAATTATTAACCATTCAGTACTTTTTTAATGAGGTGCTACAATTTGTAGATTTTTTTACTGAGTCAACTGCATTAGAATTAGTTCTCGAAGATGTTAACAAAATCAGGTTGTTTTAGGTGTGCATCAGTTTCTCTTTTTCTCTCTCAAAAATCGAGACAAAAACGCGCAAAGAACATGTAGGATCAACCAGGATTGGAAAAGAACAATCTTTTCCTTGTGATCTTAAATTTAATTGTCTCATAGTATCAGTAAGAAAAGCTAAATCTCAAAGCCTATCTTCATTCTTGAGAAGCAAGCACTCACTGGGCAGTTCATTGTTTTTTTTCCAGATATTTTAAAACACACTCCCTCAAATTCCAGAATCTCACAAACGCACTTCCTTTGGAAAACCAATGCACACAACAATGAAGAAGTGTTGTCTCATTATAATTTTCTACTGTAATTTAATTAAGTGTATTTAAAATAAATTTTGATGTTTTGTTTTGTCTGGACAACCACCTTTGAATGAAATAGTAAAAAAAAATAAGTATTTATTATTATCTTTTAAAATATTTTAATTTTTCCATAAGTCTTCACGTGCCACTCTTACAACTCAGCCGTGACACATGTGCCGCGGGTTGCCCCCCCCCCCATTTTGTTTCGTCTGTTTTTTCCCAATGGGTGCATTGAAAGGTTGGTTTTCAAGGCTAGCTAGAAATTTTTTTAATGAAAAAGAGTTAAGAAAGAAAGGTTATCACCTGGTTTATGAATGATGGGTTGATAGCATCTATGAAGAATATCCAAAATGTGACAAAACTATGTGTAAGTTCAAGAGAAAGAGAATCATTAATGGTTACAAATGGCATCACAGCAAAAAAGAAAAAAAAATTATAATAACCCTCACAAGAAAGCACATGTTTTGTGTCAGCCACTCGAACGTAAGAAACAATTTGCCTCACAAGATATTGATTTGAAGATAGATCAGTAAATTTATTTTGTTTCATTTGATTTAAGATAATTTATCAATCTGTCAAACCAATACCTTATGAGACACAAGATATTACATATGCTCAAGTACCTAACACACTGAACCACATGCACTATCTTACACTCCAGCACCCATTGTGAGGATAATCATTCTTCTGGTTATAACAGAATGTCCTTTGGTAACCAGCAATTGTTCTCTCCTTTTCTTAAGCAAACACATAATATTGCCACATTTTGGACATTCAAACCTAGATGCTATCAATCCTTCATACATACACCAATCAATCACTTCTTTCTTACCTCTTTCATTCAAAATTTTTAAAAAAGATTCAGTCATAATTTCACTTTTAGTTCAGAAAAAAAACCAGTGCTGCTTTAAAATCAACCTTCCAAAGTGACTGTAGGGGGAAAAAACAGACTTTTATTTTACAAATGGTTAAAAATAACAATCCTGGTAATGCTAAATTTTCCTCCCAGTTGGCTTGATTGACAACTTGGGGTGAAAATCTTGCCAAGATTTGTAATACATTTTGTTCCCAAATTGGGGGCGCAATTCAGATACAACAAAAAAAAACTTAATAATAAGCATATAAGTAATGCATGAGAATGAAAAATTCAGCCGGAAGAAATGAGCAAGAAATAAGTTTGCATGTCACACTATTTCATAAGAACAGAATTATGCAAAATCCAAATGACACAAAAATAGTTTATAAACATGTCTCAAAACTATGGAGTATGAATTATTTATTTGCAACAAAAATTTATGGTAAAAGAAATATCATGATTAATAACAAAATTCTTTTCTCAAGTTATCAAAACTATATAAAATGACTGCAAATTAAAAAAAA
The DNA here is from genome assembly GCA_019973975.1 of Trichonephila clavata. Lineage (NCBI taxonomy): Eukaryota > Metazoa > Arthropoda > Arachnida > Araneae > Nephilidae > Trichonephila > Trichonephila clavata. The sequence continues at coordinate 8,380 of BMAO01022150.1, forward strand.
ACTATCATATAAGATATCCCAGATGTATGTATATTTCATTAATATGAATGCCCCTGTGTCTATTTAAATTCGAGCTCTGAGGAAAATGCCTTGTTGCAAATTTCACAAACAAAGGGTTTTTCATTGGTATGAATGCGAAAATGCTTTTTCAGACTGTTCTTTTTAGAGAAAGCCTTCTCGCAAATTTCACAAACATGAGGCTTTTCATCTGAATGACTAACCGCATGTACTCTCAGACTGTTACTCTGAGAGAAAGCCTTCTTGCAAACTTCACAAACAAAAGGCTTTTCATTGGAATGGATACGCAAATATGCTATTTTAAGCTACTACCTTCATAAAAAGCCTTGCTACAAATTTCACAAATATAAGACTTTTTATTCATAGGGATACGCAAAAGTATTTTTAGACTAGCAGTATGAGCAAATGTATTCTTGCAATTTTCACAAACATAAGGCTTTTTGTTAGTATGAGTACTCATGTGCATTTTTAAATCTCCCTTTCGAGCAAAACCCTTGTTGCAAATTTCGCAGCCAAATGGTTTTTCTTTGGTATAAATAAGTAAATGTCTTTTTCAATGACCCTTCTGAGAGAAACCTGAGTTGCAAATTTCACAAACATAAGGTCTTTCATTCGTATGAGTACGTAAATGTATATTAAAACTCCACATTTCAGGAAAAACTTTATTACAAATGCTGCAAATACTATTAATGTGTGTTCTAAAATGTTCAGCTACATTAGTAAGTTCAGAAAGAGAGTTATCACATACAAAACAATAATCAATTTTTTCCCTTAAATGACTACATAAATGCTTAAGTAAACGAGATTTTTGTTTAAAAGATTTTTCACAATAATCGCAACAGTGCAATTTCCTTAATGCATGAATACCGTTATGACTCCTTAAGTTATGCTTCCATGAGAAAGATTTATAGCATGTATCACAATTGTATTTTCCTTTCAAGTGAAACATTAAATGTCTCTGTAAATCTGTATCTGATGGAAATAATTTTGAACAAAACTGACAATTAAGAAATTTCTGCGAGCTATCATGTGACTCCACTGCGTCCATCTCATTAATTTGTTCAAAAGGTTGCTTCTCAATTATTCTTGCACATGGATGGTTATAAAAACAAGAATTCTTCACAAAAAAAAATCACACGTATAAAATGTATCCATTGAAATCTCTTAAAGAAAAATAACACTTATAAAACTGTCAGGCATTAAACCCCACTTGAAGAGCAACTTATGTTTTCTAACTTGACAATCTTAAGTAAAAATAGAAAACATGTTTCTTTTTTTAAAATGTTGTGTTTGTTAACTCACTTTCCGAAAAATCTACCCTAGATATTGAGATTTTACGATAGAGTGTTTTGCTCAAATATGGGGAAAATAAAGATTAGATTATTAACGTCAAATTATACATATCATTGATTGATTGAAAGGTTGAAGGGGATATAGAGCAACGCAGGCTAATTATTACTTGAGTTCAGTTCAGTTCTTGTGGGATATGGAGCAGCAAAGGCTATTATAATTATTACTTAACCGTCAACAAATTTACAAACACAAACATCAGAAATGTTCCCAATCTCACAGAGTAAAAAAATATGTTGTAGAATAAATCCAACCAGAATGGGGTCCGAAGGGAGCTGCGATCGTTTGCAGATTGTAACGTGATTATCAAGTAAACAATAACAGCTAATCCTTGTGGCTGTGTGCTAACAGTCGATTTTGCAGACATTCTAGTTTTCATATTCTTTAAATATTTTGTACTCTCAATATTTTTAATGTATTTTCTAGTCTTTTTCATTTCCTATAATTATTAAATGTATGCATAGTTTTAGTTTACAGTATGGACAAGTTCTACTTTGTAAGCAACAACATTGAGCCGAACCCAACCTAACTTCCGGTGTAATGTTAATCGATGGAAAACATCGAAATTCAACTGAGTTTTTTAAACTTCTAAGGCAAGTTTTTTTTTTTTTTTTTTTTTTTTTTTGAGGTTTTTTTTTTAACTATACGGATAGAGAAGATGATTTCAAGATTTTTCAGATTCAGAATTTAATATTATTTATTTCAGTATCTTTTCTAAAATACCTCGTAAACTTTTTGGTTCATTTAGAGCAAGATGGACACATTTGCTTCTTATCGCGTTTTTTGGCAACTAATGGAATATTTAACATCAGAACATATATTATCATAATGTATTGGCTTCTTTAATTTTTTGTTTCTTCATTGTTTATCAAATGAAAAGTAGGGATAGGGTGGTCATGATCAGGGGGGGTTTTTTCTCATTCTTATTTCAAGGTTTTTCCCCTGATCTTCACCCGAATGGGATGCACTGTAGGGATGTTATATGAAAGGTAATGATATATGGTAGAGTGCCCTTTAGAGTAGTCAATTTTTTATAGGATAGTTCAATTAAAATTAATGAGTTGAAGAGTTCAAATTTTAATGCAGGTTCCTCGTTTTTCAAGTGTTAAGCATTTAACGTATATTCTATCGGATCATTTAGACCCTCGAATAAATCACGTTTTCTTCTCGGAGGGGTTTGTGAGGGATCTATACGTGGTTCCACTAATGTCTTCTTATATCTTTAAACAAAATATTTAATTCAACCAACTTTCATTGAGTAAGCGAACGTGATTTATGTAAGTGAGGTATATTATATAAATTTGGTTTTCGCGACTTGGCAGTAAGAAAGAATGAAAGTAAGAAAGAAAGTAAGAAAGGAAGGAAGGAAGGAAGTGATTTGTTGACACGTTGTTGTTGACACGCTGAAGTCGATACGTTAGATGTGTGCAAATAGGAGTTTAACAGAAGTTTGAGAATTAGTTGTTAGTTGAAGATTGAAAAGCAGTAGAATTAATTAATGATTTCAGAGTGTTGAGCCATCGTCATTTGACCAAGCTGAAGAGAGTGCCTGAAAGTTTCCAGTGTAGGGTCCGATACATTAAAGGTTCACTTGATTAAGTAGAAGTTGTGCACTTGATTAAGTAGAAGCTAGTTATTAGTGTGCGACGTAGTTATATTTGATTGTATTTAAGCTATCTTAGATTCAGTTGAGAGCCTGTAGTAGTAGTATCGACGTGTTATAGAATCTCACCTCCACACTCTACTATAATTCATATACCTTAAGTAGAATTGTATTGTGTTTGTTTGATAATTGTTAATAAGAATTAATAAATTAATTAGATTGGCATTAATGTCTGTGGATTACTCTGTTCCTCCTGCACATCTAGCCGGGTTTACAGGTAGACAAGAGGGTTCGGATGTAAGAGGTAACCGAACGTTACCACAAGCTTAGAAAGAAAGTATTATCTTAAAAATTTAAAATAGCATATTATTTTCTTCGGAACATATGAATAATAAAAACTTAAGCAGAAGTATCTAATTTTTTTGTTTGTTTTTGAATAATAAGTTCAAAATTTTGCCGATATTTCTAACTAAGTAGTCATAATGAAGAGAGAAAAGGAATTCTGATTGGTACAGTGTTATGCGCTACAGCTTTTAAAAATTGCTCTCATTTTTACATCCTATCCACAAAATTCAATGGTACTTAAGTACTTAGATATTACATATGACAGAATCGAATGTGGTATGCTATATATTATATTTTACAATTTAAAAAATTTACCTAGAAAATAATTTTTTTAAGAAAATATCATTTTTTTTTTTTACTACTTATTCTTGTTTTAAGTTCTGAAATTTACCAAATGCTATTAATCATATTTTTATGGGCTATAGTCTGTATGCAAATCTAAATTCAATGCTATCATTTTTTAAAATTTGGGTATAATATAATCTCTGATAAAATCTACGTCGAGTGGATTAAAACATTCATTCTTGTTTTGCAAGTAGAAAAGTTAACACACATTAACACAAAGTTAAACACATTCCTTTTTTTCAACATTTTCACATTCTAAAATTTCGCATCTGATATAGTGTTAAACCTTTAGTAGTAATAAAATATTCTTAAAATAATTTACTGGGTTTTCAAGATTTACAAGTTTTTAAATGTTTATTAACTTTTATTAGAAATCAGTGAATGAAGAAACACATAAATTTTGACACCTCATCTTGTCTGAATGAAAATTCTATTTCAATTTTTACTTGAATATTTAAATTATGTCAATTATAATTTTTGGTATAATTGTAGTTGTATATGGCTCATATATTGAAATATAGATTGTATAAAATGGAAATCACTCATTTTCATTGAAAATAATGTCTACATCTCATATATATCTTGTTTATAAAAATATATACACATAAAATCTTACTGTGTACATAAAATCTTAGACGCAGACGTATAAAAAAGCGTTTTACTAAATGATTCAAGAGCTATCTAAAAAATTTTTCTTAAATTCATACAATAATTTTTAAAAAATCATATAGGATTAAAAGGAATAAAGACATTTCAAAAAGGCATTAGAAAATTCTAAAAGGTTTTTTTTTTTTTTTTGTTTTTTTTTAACTTGTGTTAATATGTTTTATAAAAAAATGATAAAATTGTGATACGTTAATTTAAAATAAATATATTTATATCCCTAATTAACTCTTATTTGATCAATTTCTTGTGCAGTCAAGTGGTGCAGGTCAGATATCATTTTATAGTCATCCATTTCAATAAATCCAATCTTCTAAGAGTCGTGATGTTTCTGTTGTTAAGAATTCTAAATTTTCCTACGTGGATAATTCAGGATTTATTTTCATCATATTCACCTAAGGTATTTTATTATATGGAGCAGAAAGGAATTTTCTTATAATATTCACCAACTTATGTAATATCAGCAATTTTTGTAAATTGCTATTTTTTACGAAAAGCTATAAACGAAAAAAGAGAAGAGTAATAAAAAATGTGAAATATAAAATACCGTACCGCAAGTATATATTCGCTTCCAAATTTTATCTTTTAACTATTACATCGAAAAAAATACTCAGTATGAAATAATATTTATTAAGTATAATGAATCAGCTCTAATAAATATAATGGAAGAAAATTCAGTAAAGTATTTGTATATTTCAAAAAACATGAGTGATTATCTCCTTTAGAAATTAAGATAATGATAGAGATAAAACAAACAATAGATTTAGAATAATGATACATAAAATTTCTGTGGATTAGATAAATAATTATACTTTCCTTATTACAGGCAAAAAAAATTAAAACTCACTAGTGTCCAAAAGTTAAGCATAATTAATAATTATGTGAATAAAGAAGGAACTGTAAATCAGAATGGCGGGAAACGTGATATGCGAGTGTAAAATGGTTATAAAATAAGGAAGCGAATCAAAAGAATGATAATAATTAATTTTATTATCCAAAGTAGCAGTTTGAAAGGAAACTGAGCATAGCAAGGATTCACACTTTAAAGAAAAAATGAAAGAAAACATTAAATAAAATACTGATGCTGCAGTTTAATAAGGCGTGTGGTCACCTCTGACAGTCAGGCACGCTGCACAGCGATTTACCATACTTGCTATGAGATGATGAATGAGTTGTGCGCTCAAACGGCTCCAAGCTCATTGGAGAGCTCTCTTCAGTTCTGTAACGGAGCTTGGTGGGTGCGAAAGGGCTGCAATTTGTCTCCCGAGCATATCCCATACATGCTCGATAGGATTTAAATCAGGGGAGTTCGCAGGCCACAACATGCGCTGGATGTTTTCCGTTTCAAGGAAGTCATCAATCCTCACCGTTCGGTGACATGGCGCATTATCCTCCATGAATATCAAGTCAGGACCAACAGCACCTCGAAACAAGCGGACATAAGGCTCAAGAACTTCGTCTCTGTATCTTTGAGCAGTCACAGACCCCGTGTCAAAGAAATAGAGGTCTGTGCGGCCGTCCATCATGATGCCTGCCCATACCATTACTCCCCTTGATGGAAAATTATGTCTTTCCGTTTTGTTTCTTGGTTCAAAACGTGTTCCACGTTCTCTCCATATCGCTACCCGCCGAGAATCACTACTCAGACTAAACCGGGACTCATCACTGAACATCACATTGGCCCACTCTCCCACACTCCAATGTTGATATTTCAAACTCCAGTTCAAACGAGCGCATTTATACGCAAACGTGAGGGGAATGCAAACTTTTGGTCTTCTGGGCATACAGGCCAGCATGATTGAGTCTCCTGTAAACAGTTTGTCTCGAAATTCGTATTCCTGTGGCGACTGTGAGCGCCGAACCCAGTGCTCTGGCAATACTGCCCCTCTGACGTCACGCACTTATTACCAGATATCGATCTTGGCGAGGGGTTGTGACTCTTGGTCGATTTGATACTGGTTGTCGGGTAACATCTCCCGTTCTTTGAAACCTCTGCAACATTCTTGAGATCACAGACTGGTCCACATTCAGAATTCGAGACACTTCGGTTTGTGATCGTGAGGATTCCAGCATTCCCACGATTCTTCCTTTCGTAATACATGTTCAATTGGCGTCTTTGTGCCATCATTCACCTTGTTTGATGGTTAAAAACGTTCCTTCGCACAGCAGTTGCACGAAACTTGTCTGAACTGCCTATGCTACGTGAATCGGTTTCTCTGCGTTCGGAAAAAGGGGCGGTGTTTCGCGCAGGGCGTAGTCGACTGAAAAGTTTTGCATAAACCCAATGTTTCTTCTTCACCCAATTAATATCCGCAAGAAATTTAGAGTAATTTTACGAATATTTACTCCATGTTTTTCGCATTTTACGATTTATGCTTAACTTTTGGACACCAGTGTACATGTAAATTGATATTTATGTCTTGTATTTGTAAAAATAATGTAATTTACCTTCGTATTTAAATGAAAATAATTTTTTGCTTTGAAAAAAAGAAACTTAAAAATTTAACTAACTTGACAAATACATAAAAATTTTATAATATGATTTGGATTTTTAAAAATTTTTCAAAGTTAAAACTGCTGCTGAAATTACACTGGTAATATATCCAGAGAACATCAGCAAAGCCGATTATCAGAAATGCAGTGTATTGCTACGTGGAGTTTACCCGTGAGGAGAAACATATCGCATATGGTCACTGTGTGCAAACTGCTTCCTCTCAAGGATACGCCTTGGCAACCGATCTTTGACTAGAAAAAAGGATTTGGAGGTGGAAAATCCCAGCCTTGATGTTGAAGATTTCCCAAAATTTGTGATGTGCTGAGACTTTTTCCTAGTCTCAAGGAGGGAAGGACGTTGTAAAGTGAAGCGAAATAAAACTGCCGCTAGGCGACGTTGTTTGTGTCGTCAGTCTGCGAGCTGACGAATGCATTCCTAACTGGTTATGCTCTCGGCGGTAGCCGAATGCTTAGTCTTTATGTATGTTTCTATGCCCTCCTCACAGCAGAATAAACATATGATTTTTGAAAGACATTTAGTCTTATTTGACCAAAGTTACCCAGCATCTGTTAGATGCACCCCCACAACTTCTGAATTTTAGAATCGACGTTTGAATTGCTTCGAACAAAATTATAATATAACTGTATATACATACTGTAACTTAAACTGAAGATATGAACTGAACTGATTCATGATTGGATAAAATACAAAGAAATAAGCACAAAACTGAAGCGAATAATTAAAGCTAGCAAAGCACAAATAAAATGAAGAAATAAATTTTCGAAAATCATCAAAGATAATTATGGTGTACCTCAAGATTGTATTTTGAACCCTTTTCTTTTTATGATATATATATGACAGACCTGTTTGAAATCCATCATAACAGCCATCCATCATATCTTTTTCTATACACTGCTGGCCACCGTAAATGCAACACCAAGAAAGACAAGAGATAGCACAACAAAATTTATTTTGTAGATAACATGTTAAACAAGTATCAAATGATTATATTTATAGACATCTGTGAAGTGCTGTTCCTGACAGAATCAGTAGCCATAGTAGCCGCCATTGTTGGAGATCATCGCTGCCACACACCTCGGCATTGATTCAAAGAGACTTTGGATGTGTTCTTGGATTACAGCAGACCAAGCAGCTTCCACACGTTGCCAAAGTTGATCTGGTGTGGCAGCTGGGGGTGTAATCTGGGTCAATCGTTGAGCAACCATGGACCACATGTTTTCTATCGGCGAAAGATCTGGAGAGCGAGCCGGCCAGGGAAGCAATTCAATCTGGTGATTGACGAAGAACCTTTGGACAATGCGTGCCACATGTGGTCGCGCATTATCCTGTTGAAATAGGGCTGTGGCCAAGCCCTGAAGGTAAGGAAGGACAACTGGCTCCAACACCTCGGAGATGTAGCGCTGGCTGTTTAAAGTACCGGCAATGCGTACTAGAGGAGTGCGAGAGTGATATCCAATACCGCGCTATACCATAATACCCGGTGCAGGACCAGTGCGGTGGTGCATAACACAGCTGTTCAGCATCCTCTCTCCACGGTGTCTCCTGACTCGAATCCGACCATCGTGGTGTTGCAGACAGATGCATGACTCTTCAGTAAAGACAACTTCATTCCATTCTGCCACCCACATCCTTCTTTCGTCGCACCATTGGCGGCGGAGACGTTTGTGGTTCTGCGTCAAGGGTAGACCAAGCAATGGACGTCTTGCGGACAGACCACTCTGCTGTAAACGGCGTCGAATGGTGCGCGCAGACACTGAATGATGCATTACAGACTCAATGTGCTGTGCTATGGTTCGTGATGTGACTGAGCGATCCGTCACTGCCATGCGCACAATTTGCCTGTCCTCACGTGAAGTGGTGCACTGAGGTGGATAAGATCGACCACGTCGGTCCGTCGTACCCTCATGTATCCAACGATTACATATCCGCCTTATAGTTGTTTCGTTTCGTCCAACACGACTACCGATTTCCCTGAAAGATAATCCACAATCTCGGTGGGCCACTATCCTTCCTCTGTCGAACTCGGATACTTGATCAAAAGCTGATCGCTGCTTTCTACGAGACATAACTGGTCGTTTTTTGAAAAAACCACAAGAAAAACACAATTGCCGAACTTGAAATCGGCGAAATCTCCAAGCCTTAAATGGCGCTTTGAGGTGGCGCCACAAGCGTGCGTGATGTGTGTCTGCGCTGAAATTCTAATCATTTGCATATCTCACCTCCGCTAATGTATGTTGTAAATTTCATGTTATTTGCGTGCTTCCTTCAGGATGTTGCATTTACGGTGGCCAGCAGTGTAATAGCGGCACATATTCGAATGAAATAATACATGAAATGCAAGAATCATTAAATAATATTTCAGCCTGGTGTAAAAAATGGAAATTAACTACCTCTCCAGAAAAAAGCAGCCTGATCAACTTTTCCAGAAAAAGAAGCACTATACCACCATTACTTAAAATATACGGCAAACCTATTCCCGAAGTGAAGAATCTAAGGATCCTAGGTATAATCTTTGACCCCAATATCACTTGGAAAAATTATATCATTTACCTTTGCTAGCAGTACCAATAGACAGAAACTAGAACCGATATACAATACTGCATTGCGATTAGCCCTAGGTCTTCCAAGAAACACTCCGGTAGATTTATTAATAGTAGAATCTATGAATAGCAGTATTTATAATATTCATAATCTCCTTTGTCAAAATTTTTTAACTAAACAACTAGCATTAAAGAACTGGTCACCAAATGCAAGATTATTTTGGGACATTAATGAAATTTTCTATAAATATGAAATAAAAGAAACCAGTATTTTTCAAAAGGCAATAACCTCCTCCAAGAACTCTGCATCTCTAAAGTGGATATTCTTCAATGGATCCCACCTCCACCGATATAGGAAAGTCATCAAATAAATATCTATAAGCATGAACTACCTTTTCAAAACAAAGATCTTCCAGGTATCATGGTACAAAACATGTTTATTGATTACATCCAGACAAATTTTAATAACAGTATCCTAATAGCAACAGATGGCTCAAAAACTACAAATCAAACATGAATAGGAATTTTAATTCCCAAGAAAAACGTCTGACAAAACTTCCTACTAAAAGAGTTTTTTTTCAATTTTCACAGCTGAAGCTAGAGCCACACATATGAACTGCATTACAAAATTAGGTTACAGAAGCAGAAAGCTATATTATCCTGACGGACAGTTTATCAGTTTTAAAAAGTATTTTCAAAATATTAATAGAAAACTCAATACGATAATTTTAAATTTGTTCAACTTTGCAAGATAGTTCAATCCATCACATTCATTTGGGTACCGGCACATAAAGGAATAGAGATCAATGAAGAAGTTGATAAATTAGCCAAGGCCTCTCCAGATCCTTGGAGTATTATTCCTTGGATTTCAGTGGAAGATCTCATGCATATTTTAAAAACCATCATAAAAATAAAAATTAAGAGGCATGGACAGGAGCATTAGATATAAAAATTATAATTTTATTCCACATTTTGAAAAGTGGAATAGACAGGCAGCAAACAATAGAATGTCAAAGGTTTTGATTAATAAGATGCGAGCAAAAAAACTACCATTGAACGATATTTATTTTCTTTTTAAACAAACAGATTCTCCATTGTGTTCGGAATGTCAAGTACCAAAAACAAGTGAATATTTCATTTTAACCTGCAGCAAATACAAAGCACAACGAAAATTTTTTTTAATTTTTTCTCCAACCACGGAGAATGGCCCTATCCAACAATAGCGAATTGTAAAACAATAGAGCATGTCTAAAAAGTAGAAGAATTCTTAATATCAACCAATAGAGTCAAAATTTACTATAATCATCAAATTCTGTCGGAGCATAAGTCGTTAGCTAAGCCTCCAATTATACAGTGCTATCACTTGTACTGATTCATGTATATGTTTCTTGTTAGTCTGCATATATTATGTAGATAGTGTCGGGGATAGAACCCGCTATCTATGGATCCGAAGCTAAGTAACATGACCACTAGACGAAAGTGCTCACCGCTGTCCGGAGGCTGTTACTGGCTTATATAGGAACCTCTACACTACTCCCCCACCGGTGAGTTGTGTATTTTTTGTATACTATTTCCTTTCCTCCTCTCAGAAATCGAAGCTGGGAGAACGCCTACGTCGGATCCGGTATTAATGAGAAACGCGATGTTAGATGATTTGTCCTTGATGAAAAGGCGACGCGAAACATGCTGCTGCGAGAAGGTAGTCGCACTTACTCCTCACTGGGTTCGGTTTTTTTTATAGCTACAGGGTGAAATACATTTCTTGGCCCTTTCTTGAAACTTGCTATGATACCAACAAAAACCAAGTTCCCTGGAACGTGAAAATGAAAAATTTCGGGAGAGATTTCGAAGACGAGAATTACTTCTTCTCTCTGGAGTCCTTAAGACGCAATGTAAGATAGTTGATCCTCCTTTTCTGCTACTCTATTTCTTGTAGGATACTGTTTTCGTTTGATGAAACGATGGCGTTTGACGAAAGTAAAGCGTTGGCAGTGCTCACTTCGAGGATTCTGTCGGCGACTTCTGCGGGCTTTTCGACGGTTATTGGCGTAATGGATGCCAAGATAGTTTGTACTGATGTCGGCAGCTGTTGTAGAAAAAGTTCCAGCATGAGCTCTTTCGGGACATTGTGCGAAGCTGCACTCCGATTCATTGTCCTGAGGAGTTATGAAGGCTTCCTATCTCCTAGTTCTTCGCAGGTTAATAATTTCCGTATTTCTAGCTGTGAAGACTCGCCAGTTGGCTGGATCAGCTGCACTTTAATGGGGCTATAAGGATCTGTTTCGTCATTAGTAATGTGGCCGCAGTAGCTAAGTGGTCAAGTTATCGGATCATGGCTGGCGTGTCATGATTTCGATCCCAGTACCACTGAAGACCCGCCGTGTAGGGGAGCGATGCCCATTAAATCTGTCGAGAACTCAAACATCCTCCCATTGGTGTGGTACTTAGGAGAGGGGGTGCCAGCTCAGGTGTCGTCCTCGTCACTTAACCATGGTTCAAAATTAAAAGGTCCATCGCCAAAAGCCCTCGAGTAGCTGAACAGTGCGACGTTAATATTCACTCACTCACTCACTCGGAGGGAACGCGTGTGCTGGAAGGGAGAGTGCGAAGACCTACCAGGGTACCTACTTCAATAGCAATGAACCAATTCATGTAACTTTTTAAAGTGATAATTATGCAGAAATAAATAGTTCTTTGTACAAGATAAGATTCTTAGTGAATCATCAAAGAACATGACGTATACACAACTCGGAAATTAAACATATTGATTAATCTTAAACTTCCAAAAATTAACAAAATGTAAATAAAAAGTATTTTTCATATATTTATAATTATTTTGCTTTAGTTAAACAGATAAGAAATATAATACAACTAAAATGAAGTTTTATATGTAGAAACAAGAACATGCAGTGTGTTTTATATTATTTATTATTTATTATATATTATTTATATATTTATTATATTCTTAAAAATATAAAATTTACCAAACACAATTATTTTTAAAAAAAATTCCGAAATATTTGTCTTTACTTTTCATTTGGTAAACAAAAAAGAAACAAAAAATCAAATATATCAATACAGTTATAATTATAAATGTTCTGATATATATATAATTTAATATTCTATTAGTCGCTGAAAAACTCGATAAGCAAGCAATTGTGTTATCCTTGCTCTAAATGAACCAAAACATTAACAAAGATATGAAATACATAGTGTCAATTCCAGAATCTGAAATCTACAGATCATCTTCTATCCGTATAGCTCAAAAAAGTTTTAAAAACTTGCTTTAAAAGTTTGAAAAACTCAATTGAATTTCGATGTTTCCACATTACACCAAAAGCAGAAATAGAAGCTCGTCCGGTTTCGGTGTAATGTTGTTAATGCAAATTAGAACTTGTCCATACTCAACAAAGCATATTTTAATTACACTCTCTCTCTCTCTCTCTCTCTATTCATTGGTTTTTTTTTTCTTCTTTTTTTTTCTTGTAATTATTTTGAAAGTAGCCAATTTTTAATAAAATTATGAAATATGGGAACCTAAGTATACAGAACGTTTTGACAACTGTGTTGCCATTTTAAAAAGTCGAGCATTACATATCCATTTTAACCGGTACTTGCTATCTAATTCTCTAGGAAATTTATTTGTGGAAAATCTTCAACCCCCTTAATTATAGTTCTCTGCTAAATTTGTTGTTAAAAATGGTTGTAAAGCATTCTTAATCAAATTATTTTAGCATAATTACTAACACAGTATTTAAATTTAAATAATTATTAATGACAGATTTTGAAATATGTTTACATGCTTTCGATAATACATAAGCACATTAAGCATATTCATTGTTTTCTTTCGCCTTCACTTAAGAATTTAGAAGCTTTGTTGAATTTATTGAGTGTGATATATTTTATTAATTCACGCAATGAGCTTTCATGGGATCAAGTCTTCAGCTCACGACCCTTTAAGGCAGTGATACTCAACCTGCGGCCCACTGGACCTTTTTAAGTGGCCCGGCCTTGGCCCATTGCTCTGAGAAATTCATTCATTCATTTATTTATGAAAATTTGGTGGAAATTCTTTGTTAAAAAATCAAATAAATCAATTTTTCTTTTTGTGGTCGATAGCGTATGGGTGCGAACTCATAAGTGATAAGTGATAATAGACAGTAGTGGAGTAGCGATCATTTTATGAGTGGAACTGAACTAATTTTTAACTAGACGTTTCCAAACGATTGGGAAGTTGACTATTTTGTAGTGAAAAACAAGCATGGTTCAGTAATTGTTTGATTTGTCACAAAAGTGTATTTAAAAAAATACCGAAGAACAGAAATAATTCAATGACACTTTTCCTGGAAGATTTCTTTCAAAAGATGATGAATAGGCTTTCTTGAATAATCTTTACAACAGCAAAAAAATGTTTTGTCAGTGGTAATGCCACAGTGACAACAAAGGCATCCTATGAAATTTGTTTCTCATTGGTAATCATATGAAACCATTTACTGGTGCAGAAATTGTGAAAGAGTGGTTCTTAAATGCTTCCAATTTAGAAAATTCAGGGATAGAAATAAAAAAATATAAAAAATAATAATTAAAAAAAGCAAAATAGTACTTTCAATATTTTGATAAATTTCCTTATTTTAAATTTTCTACATTATCTTGGTCTTAAAGCATTTCTTTCTCTCCCCCTCCATTAATTCTCCTGTTGTGGCCCACGTGAAATAGCCATTGTTCGGAACAAATTTAATTCTAAAGTTCTGTGGGCTGCATCTACCAGATGCCGGGCGTTGGTGGAAAGAGATTCATTCATCAGCAAGTAAATTAAAGAAACTAACTTTATTCAGAACTGCCGAGCGAGCAAGCACACGTGATTGCTTCACCCTTTTTATATACAGAACATAGTGACGTCACACAACCTCTTCACAGTTACAAAAACGTGGCGCCATGCAGCCACTCATTCACAGAAATCATTTTTATTCACAACATACTCCCCCCTTTGAGACTTGGGGAGAGTTTCAAACCTATAACATTTATAATTCAAAAGATCAAGTCTCTTCTGTTCTTTAACCAATCTTCCTGAAGAAGTATATGTTTTCACAATTACGTCATTAGTATTCAAGACATTTTCAGGTTTAGTACATTTAACAGAAATTGATTTCTCTTTCAACTCCTTATCCTTATTTGCAATCGCTTGTACTCCCAAAGGGAAGATGCGTTGTACCGAGAGTATTACTGTTCCATGTTGAGTTTTAAGTCGAACTGTGCGAATTTCCCCATCTCGACCAGGGATTAATTCTATAATTTTAGCTATAGGCCAAGACAAACGTTTCTTATTTTCGTTCCCAATTAAGACCATTTCCCCAACTCGGGGCTCACGCACCCGATTATCATTCTATTTTTGTATTAGCTCACCTTGATATTCTTTCCTAAAACGTTGCCTTAAATCACTTGAAAGTTTAATTCTGAATTTCATTCTTTTTCTTAAGTCTCGCGAATTTAATTCGTCAATATCGGTAGTATCGGAACAGCGATTCTCTATTAAAAACATTGCAGGAGTAAGAGGGATCAATTCCTGTGGATCTTCAAATATATAAGTTAAAGGTCTACTATTGATTAAAAATTCACAATCACAAATTACTGTAGACAATTCTTCATAGGTCAATATTGATTTTCCAAGAGATAGTTAAGTTCCTTAATAAGGTTAAGAGATAGTTAATTTCCTTAATAAGGTTAAGAGATAGTTAAGTTCCTTAATAATCAATAGTTCCTTAATAAGGCGAACCAACCTTTCCCACCAGCCTCCCCACCACGCGGTGGTGGGTGGTATAAATTTCCAAACTATTTTTAATTTGATGTTTTTCTCGATATCTTATGTCAATTCAATTTCGCAAGGCCTTGAAAGCACCCCGGAAATTGGTTCCGTTATCACAGTAAATTATCCTGGGCCTCCCGCGCCTGGCAATGAAGCGCCTGAGGGTTAGCAAAAAGGCATCAGAAGACAGAGCGTTTACTAATTCAAGATGGAGCGCACGATAGACTGCACAAGTAAATAATGCAATCCATACCTTTTCGCCAGTTTTTAAAAACAAAGGTCCAGCTAAATCAATTCCTACAACTTCAAATATCGCGCAATCACTCACTCGGTCCGGTGGTAAAGGTGATGGTCCGCTTGACAATGATTTCACTTTAAAACGAGCACACATAACACATTTATTTAAAATATTCTTTATAGTTTTTCTAGATCTGATAATCCGAAACCTTTCTCTAATTAATGATTGCATTATTTGGATTTCAGCATGACAGTTCTTTTTGTGTATAGATCTAATCAAAAGTTTTGTAAATTCACATCTATCAGGTAACAATATAGGTTACAAAAAAGAAATTTCATCATTTCTTTCAGTTATTTTAGACTTCACCCTTAAAATATTATCATTATCAATAAAGGTAACAAATTTTAAAGATTCAACATCAGATAAATAATATGTCTGAGTTAAACGAATCAATTGTTTCTCAGAATTTTCAATTTCAGCAACAGAAAGTTTATGTTCCTTACATTTGTTACAGTTTTTGCGACAATTATTTACAAATCTTAAAACCCACGCAAATACTCTAATCATTTTATCATAATCAGACACATTATATATAAGTAAGGGGGGTGCATCGTTTGCTAGATCAACATTCGCATTTCTAGTTTTCTTTCTCTCCACACCACCTTCTTGAAGTTCGCCATTGATTTTACCATCTGGCCAGTATTCCGAATTTTGTTTCAACCAGGAAGGCCCCTCTCACCATCTAGAATTAAGCATTTGTCGTGGAGAGCAACCACGAGATAGTAAATCCGCGATATTCATGTTTTCTGGGACATACTTCCATGATTGAATTGTCAGTTGTCTAATTTCTTTTACCCTAATTGCTACAAAAACTGACCAATTTCCATATTTCTTAATCCACCAAAGTGCTGTTGTGGAATCGGACCAAAGAGTAACTTTCAGGTCTGGCATATTAAGCGCTTTCAAACTAGAATTTAAAAGTCGAGCACCTATACAGCAAGCAGGTGAGGATTTACCATCAAAGGGAAACGGAAGACAGTGTCAGCGAATCTGAAACATCGGGAAGTAGACAGCCTAGAGCAGTACAATCAGAAAGGTTGGATGATAGGCGGCCGAGGGCAGTACGTAGGAAAGGGATGAGAATAGTCAAAGATGATCAGAAAATTTGGAAGGTAGTAGAGATGTATCCAGGGATAGACGCGATAGAGGGGAGGGGAGATGGAGGAAACGTGTGTGGACAGAATCAACTGTTTCTTCGAGGGCGAATGCGTATCATTACAGGAAAAGAAGGCCGATGTTCCAGGACCGAGAGAAAAGACAGAGGCCCGCATCCTGGTTGAACACGC
This sequence comes from Trichonephila clavata, assembly GCA_019973975.1. Lineage (NCBI taxonomy): Eukaryota > Metazoa > Arthropoda > Arachnida > Araneae > Nephilidae > Trichonephila > Trichonephila clavata. Next base: position 25,146 of record BMAO01022150.1, read on the forward strand.
AGCAAAGGAAAAAGAGACCAGAGGTACCAAGATCCCGCATCAAGAGGAAAGTGGCCTCGTCCATCATTAAAGTGATTCAAGAGAAGAGACAGTGACAGGCAGTCGGAGGGAAGCAGAGCAGTCCCAGGATCATCACGCAGAGAGAAGACTAGAAAATCCAGATTCAACAGGTCCCGTCCAGTCCAGCAGGAATGTCCGTGCCCCTACAATCTTCGGAGCCGACGTCGAATGGACAGCAGCCAGGAGCGGAATCCCCCAGCAGGAAAGGAAGGCCCAGCAGAAGCATATCCAACTACAAGAGACGCACTTGCAGCAAAGGAGACACAGGAGGTTGGAGTGGATAGAGGACAGCCTTAGGACAAGGTCAGCCAGTACCGAAGCTGTGGTCAGAGACGGACCCTATGCAGATTGGATCTAAGATTGGGCAAGTTGTATAATTCTAATTTGTTTATTTTCCCTCTGACAGACAGTTCAGTGTATTTTCCATGTGGGCTAGTCTAAATTTTTGTTTTGTAAAATTTAAAGTTTACTAAAATTATCACTACGATGTGTGCGTTTTTCGTATTGTTTGAAAAATGAACTTTTGTATTTAACATTTTTCCAAATTGTAGAAAAACATTTGTTTGATTGCATTTGTTTTGCTACACATTAAATACATGGCTTTATATGTCAGATTACTTGTATTGTTTGTTGTAATATTTTGTTACGAATTTCCTGCGATGTGCTTAGAGTAAATTCAATAAGCAGAATCCTTTTAAAAAAAATAAATAAAGCTATAATATTTATTTAACGAAGACTACAAGAATAACACTGCGCATTCAATAGCTCAGTCACCAGCCTACAGCTTGCTTGCTGTCTAAGGCTCCAATACCACTCCTAATCTTTCGTGCTTGTTTTTATATGCTCTCTGCCGGAAGTGGCGTCACTAACAGGAAGTTATGTCATATTAGAAAAATCCAGAACCTTGGAGAGAATTCAAGAAATCAGGATCACTCTAGAAAATTCTCTCTGTCGCCAAGGTTTCCAACTTCCATCGCCAAACGGCGAAATATCGCCAAATCTGGCGACAAAAATTAGTTGCCTAAAACATCGCCAATGAGCCAATATCTCGCCAATTTGGCGACTTGCTATTGAAATACAATGGGATACATATAACATTCATTATCATAAGACAAATTACACCAATTTACAGAATTCGTAACATTGCCCCCCTCTCAAGGACTGCACGTCCCGGGCAGTACAATCCTTGAATAGGTAAAAATTATTTACAAGTATATACAATTGTCGACAGTACACAGTTACATACAAGCATATAAGTGGCTCTTTCGATCAGCTAGTTTCGTCCCTAGAGTTACAAAAATAAGGGGCCAGCCGATCACAATGCACTACCCTAGGCCTTGAGTTCTTAGATTTTTGGATACGAATCACAACGTCATTTAGTCTTTTTAGGACTGTATATGGACCGTCCCAATTTGTCTGTAACTTTGGAGAAAGTCCTTTTCGTCGAATCGGGTTCCAAAACCAAACCTTGTCACCTTCGTGAAATTCATGTCCTGTAGCTCTCGTGTCGTACCTGGTCTTCATCTTTTCCGTTGCGATGTCGATCCGATTACGGGCGAACTCGTGCACACTTTCTAAACGTTCCTGTAGTTCATGGACATATTCTTCAGGAGAAGAAGGCACATCAGGAGGGCGCCCAAACAGGAGATCACAGGGCAGACGGAGTTCACGACCAAAGAGCATCTGGGAGGGAGTGAATCCAGTGGTTTCATGGACGGCACTTCGATAGGCAAGCAGGAACATAGGAAGCTTCCGATCCCAGTCTTGTTGATTCATGGAAACGTGGATAGAGAGATGGTTTAAGATCGTTCTATTAAATCTCTCAACCATGCCGTCTGACTGGGGATGTAAGGGGGTAGTTTGTGTCTTATCAATCTTAAGAAGGACACAAAGTGCCTTGAATACAGCAGAAGTGAAATTTCTGCCTTGATCAGAGTACATCTGAAGGGGCGTCCCATAGCGAGAAATCCAGTTCTGCAGTAATACTTCGGCAACTGTTGTAGCTTCTTGATCAGCGATCGGGTGAGCCTCGGGCCACTTGGTAAAATAATCCTTGACAACTAAGATGTATTTGTAGCCATCATTTGAACGTGGGAGAGGCCCTAAGATGTCCAACGCGATTCTTTCAAATGGTGCCCCTACATTATAGCGCCGTAATTTTCCACGGCATCGTGTTTTGGGTCCTTTTCGGGCCCCACATGCATCGCAGGACTTGCACCATCTTTCTACGTCATCTCTTACTTTGCTCCAGAAAAACCGCTGGATGGTCTTCAATATTCCAAAATGACCTCCGGTTGGACTACTGTGTAATTGTTCCAACACTTCCGGTATTCTTGATCGTGGGAGTACTAATTGCCATTTTGATGTTTTGCCATCCTCAGACTCCCATTTTCTGTATAATACACCATTACGAATATGGAGTGAATCCCAGAGAGCCCAATAGCGTTTGCTATCCGGACGATAGCTGGAGATATCTTGCCAACTGGGTCTAGTGCTAGATGATTCAAGAAGTTCCAAGATAGGTTTTATGTCGGGATCCGTAAGTTGAGCTTCTCTGACTTCTTCGTCGCTCCAACGGTCTATTTGTGTCGATACCGAATCCTTTATTTGACGAATGACAGGTGTTATCATGTCATATTTCTTCTCGACTGTAGTGCAGTAAGAACAAGCATTCGAGCATGGTATTCTTGATAAGGCGTCAGCATTACCATGAAGGGACCCCTTGCGATGTTTGATCTCGAAATCGTACTCTTCAAGTTTCTGAATCCATCTAGCTATCTGGCCTTCGGTGTTCTTAAAATTTAAAAGCCATGTCAGGGACGCATGATCCGTTCGGAGCAAAAACTTCCGACCGTAAAGATAACTATGAAAGTTCTCAACAGCTTTTACAATGGCCAGTAATTCTTTTCTGGTGACGCAGTAATTTCTTTCAGGCTTTGAAAGACACTTGCTCCAGTATGCGATGACATGTTCTTGGCCGTTAATTTCTTGGGATAAAACTGCTCCGACACTTTCATGGCTTGCGTCCGTGTCAAGAATGAATTGCTTTTCGGGATCCGGATAAACTAGAATGGGAGACGATGTTAGAGCCGCCTTCAAGCTATTAAATGCTTCCTCGCATTCGTCTGTCCACAAGAACTTCTGTTTGTTTTCAGTCAGCCTGTGGAGAGGTCTCGCGATTGAAGAAAATCCTTTAACAAATCTTCTGTAATATGTGCACAGACCGAGAAAACTTCTAAGCTCATGCACATTTTTAGGGCGCCTCCAGTCTTTTACAGCTGACACTTTCTGTGGATCAGTTCTAACACCATCAGCAGAAATTATGTGACCCAGATAATTCACCTCGTGACGGAATAAGTTGCATTTGGAGGGGTTTAGCTTCAATTTGGCCTCTTTCAATTTTTCAAATACTCTCCTTAGGTTGCTGAGGTGTTCCTCGAAACTTTTCCCTACAATGATGATGTCGTCTAAATAAACAAGGCAAGCTTCAGGAGTGAGTCCGTTCAACACTGTCTCCATGAGGCGTTCGAAGGTAGCTGGTGCATTACAGAGACCAAACGGCATGACCTTAAACTGCCAAAGTCCTTGTCCTCCTGTCGTGAATGCTGTCTTTTCACGGTCTTCAGGATGTATCTCTATTTGCCAATAACCGCTTTTCAAATCCAAGGTAGAGAACCACTTGTTTCCGCTAAGAATGTCTAACGTGTCATCGATTCGTGGAAGTGGATAACTGTCCTTTTTTGTGACATCATTGAGCCATCGATAGTCTACACAAAATCTCGTAGATCCATCTTTCTTTCGGGCTAACACGATGGGAGAAGCCCAGGGACTCGACGAAGGCTCGATGACATCTCGTTCCTGCATGTCCCTTAGTAGATCTTTAACTTCTGTTGTCTTAGCAATTGGTAGTCTTCGGGGATTCTGTTTAATAGGAGAGTGATTCCCAGTTTCAATTCGATGTTGAGCCAATTTCGTTCTCCCGAGGTCACCAGATGTACAGGAAAACAGTTCCTCGTATTCGTCAATAAGCATCCATGCTACACTTTTCTGTTCCTCATTCAATTCAGTGGGCTTCAACAGATTCAGTTCGAGTTCTTTAGAAGGCTTTTTCGACATGATTTCGGGATGTTTCTGTATACAGGTGACTGGAGCACATGTTGCTAATACGTCGCCTTTCCTGATTGTTTTAGGATTACCAGTTAGATTAACAACTCTGACTGGTACAGTTTCCTTCGAAAGATCTACCAGTGCGGAAGCAACCAATACTCCTTTTGGAAAATTTTCAGAGTCCGGAAATTCAGTTAGACCATGTCGAAAGTTTTGACTTTTCTCAGCGGCCCCTCTTACAAGCATCTCAATTCGAGCTGGAATAGTAATATCACTTTTACAAGTTATTCGATGACACGGTTCTCTTTCAACAGCTCCTAACTGGAATAACGCTACATCTTCCGAATTTGAGCGTAGCACATTATTCTCAAAGTCAATTACAAAATTATGTTTTGTTAAGAAGTCCAAACCGAGTATAAAAATGTCGGTGATTTCGGCTACAAACACGGTATGGCCATATAATACATTTCCAAACTTAATTGTTATATGCATCTTGCCAATAATGGGGATTTTATCCCCTTTCACGGTCTGAAGGGTAACGCAGGGCGGTGTCCGAAGAATTTTTACGCCAAGTTGTTGTGCTAAATCTTGGCGCAAAATGGTGACATTGGCCCCTGTGTCAACGACCATTCGACACGGAAATCCATTTACATTCGCTTCAATAAACAGTCCATTCTCGCTGCTTGATGAAATTTGTAACGCTTCAAAATGGGGCTTTTCATTCTCTGGCAACCTCCGCCCCGCGAGACCGCCACTACCTAGTTTTCCTGAGTATTATTCCTCGACAGGCTCCTAGGCCGTTGATCTTGGCGAGCCTGGCATTGCCTTTGGAGATGGCCTTCTGCTCCACATTTCCAGCAACGGGCGTTGTTTCTTTTAAATTTGCCTGTCTCCTCTCCAGACCTCTGCTTCATCCCCCGGAACTCCTCTAACAGTTGTGTCATAACTTTAAGTAAAGGATCCTCATCTCGTTTCACCTCCGCACCTCTGATAAAGTGACGATCCCTTCTCGATGCTTGTTGTGCCGCTTCAAACTTGATCGCGTAGACTAAAGCGGACTTCAGATCCTTAGTTTCCGCCATTCGTAGTGCCTTTTGTATTTCTACGTCTCTGACGCCATCGACGAAATACTGCACAGCTAAAGTCTCTCTTACTTCAGTAGGACAATCGGAGAAGGCGAGGTGGGACAGCTTTTCAATGTCCGTTGCGAGCTCTTGAAGGGTTTCGTTGGGTTTTTGTTGGCGAGTCTTTAACTGAAGTCGGCTATAATCCTTCAGGCATTTCTCGCCAAAACGCAACTCTAGGGCACTTGAAAGAGCATCAAAATTTAACTGTTCATTATCGGGAATGGTCCTCAGTATATCTGCAGCTTCGGCTCGGAGAGAAGAAGCCAATTGGCGAGCTTTGGTAATTGGATCCCAGCCATTAGCTTCTGCGACAATGGCGAACTGCGTCTTATACACCTGCCAAGATGTTTGTCCGTCATACGGCAGTAATTTCATACAGGGTCTGTTGACAACAGGCATATATCGAGCATTTTGAGATTGATTTGCAGCAGCCAATCCAAATTCTTGAGGAGTATCATAGGACTCTCTTGATTCTTCAGTAACTTGAACTTCCATTTCTTGCTTCAATTTCTCAAATTTCTTTTCCATTTCTTCTAATCTTCCTTCAAATTCCTCTACTTTAGCATTGGCTACCTTCACGGCGTTATTAATTTCCTTCATCTCAGATTTCATTTCTGCTTGTCCCGCTTTCATTTCGACTTGTCCTGCTTTCATTTCTGTTTTCGTTTCAACTTGTCCAGCTTTCATTTCTGTCATGAATGACAAAAGTTGCGTTAATTTGTCTTCCAATGCGGATTCTTCCATCTGCTTTTCTTCCGCAGCTTTCTTACTCTGCTCATTCGTTTCACCAACGTTGTCGGATATACCACCACAACTTTGCTCTCTTTCAAGAGCTTCTCGAAGACGTTCGATCAAGTCATCTTTCAGTCCTGATGTGGGCAAATTCCTCGCCGACAGTTCGTCTTTCAATGCGGCCACAGTGAGTTTCGACAGAGATTCTCGATGAAGATCAGCCATTTTCCTTTATCTTCACTATTCGATCCCACTTCTGACGCCAATTTGTTACGAATTTCCTGCGATGTGCTTAGAGTAAATTCAATAAGCAGAATCCTTTTTAAAAAAAATAAATAAAGCTATTTATTTAACGAAGACTACAAGAATAACACTGCGCATTCAATAGCTCAGTCACCAGCCTACAGCTTGCTTGCTGTCTAAGGCTCCAATACCACTCCTAATCTTTCGTGCTTGTTTTTATATGCTCTCTGCCGGAAGTGACGTCACTAACAGGAAGTTATGTCATATTAGAAAAATCCAGAACCTTGGAGAGAATTCAAGAAATCAGGATCCTCTAGAAAATTCTCTCTGTCGCCAAGGTTTCCAACTTCCGTCGCCAAACTTGGCGAAATGTCGCCAAATCTGGCGACAAAAATTAGTTGCCTAAAACATCGCCAATGAGCCAATATCTCGCCAATTTGGCGACTTGCTATTGAAATACAATGGGATACATATAACATTCATTATCATAAGACAAATTACACCAATTTACACAATTCGTAACAATATTGTAAGTTTGAAAACGTATATATTTTTGTGTGTAATTATTAATATGTATAAGTATTATCTGGTTTCGGACGTGGAATAATTATGATAACTAACAATAACATTAACTGTTCAACGCAATTGGTTAGGAGTTTTTTGAAAATGAAACCAGATGAAGGTTGTTTTGATATGAAATTGTATATATATTTTATATAAGGTCTATCATATTTGTGTCAATATGGAAATTGTATAATGTTTTTGTGCGTTGAATGTCATATTTTGATACAAGAAATGATCCAGTTTCCTTTCAAGGCAGCAGTTTCTTGGAGCAGTCAGTGGAGTGCCCTTTCGAGTAGTCATTTTTGTCTATGTTAGTTCAATTAAAATTGTTGAGTTAGAGAGTTCAAATTTTAATGCAAGTTCATCGTTATTCAAGTGTTAGGCATTTAACGTAATTTCTATCGGGTCGTTTAGACCCTCGAATAAATCACGTTTTTTTCTCGGAGGGGGTTGTGACGGATCTACATGGGTTTCTACTAATTACTTCTTTTTTCTTTAAATCAAAATATTTATTTCAACCAACTTTCATCGAGAAACCAAACGTGATTTATGTAAATGAGGAATATTACATAAATTCGGTTTTCGCGAGTTGATAGAGAGTGAAGTAAGAGGTCAAGTTAAGTGAAGTAAAGTGAACTGTCGACGCGTAGTTGTTGACAAGTTAAGCGAGGTTGATACGTTTGATGTGTACAAGGTGGAGTGGTTAGTGAAGATTGATAAGCAGTGAAATTAAATATTTTACGGAGAGTGGAGCCATCGTCATTGGATCCAGCTAAAGACTCGGGACTCTCGGGAACACATTTCGATAAAACTGTCACGGTAGTTTTCTGCGTCTTCCATATCATCCAAATATTCTTGCTCGGCATCTTTCACTTCCAAGAGTTGCTCAGAAATTTGATTCTGTAAAGTGTTGAGTCTCTGATATTTATCCATGATTTGAGTTTTCAGAATCTAAAGTAGATTCATATCCATGTCTTCTTTCCTCAATTCGGTTTCAATCTTCTTCAGACTGAGAGAAAATGCTGTTCTCAGTCCTTTTCTTTGCGCTTTCAACGCAATCACATCCATTTTTATAGTTCGAAAATTTCAAAGTTCAATAGTTTGTAATTCGGTTTCAGTTTCACCTCCAACAAACAGCCCGCCCTACGTTGGGCACCACTAATTATGTTCGGAACAAAAATTTAATTCTAAAGTTCTGTGGTCTGCATCTACCAGATGCTGAGCTTTGGTGGAAAGTGATTCATTCATCAGCCAATAAATTAAAGAAACTAACTTTATTCAGAACTACCGAGCAAGCAAGCATACGTGATTGCTTCACCCTTTTTATATACAGAACATAGTGACGTCACACAACCTCTTCACAGTTACAAAAACGTGGCGCCATGCAGCCACTCATTCACAGAAATCATTTTTATTCACAGCAGCCATCATATGTTGCGGCCCGCGTGAAATAGCTAACATATGTATGCGGCCCGGCACACACGCAAAAAATGTTGAGTACTTCTTCTTTAAGGTTTTAAAGTGAACTTACACTTATGTTCTGCCTTGAAAAACAAGCTACGGCTAAATTAAGCAAAATGAATCAATACTCTTTTTATTTTTCCCTATTGAGATGGCAGCACTTATTTTGAAGTTTACAAACATATAAGTTTGTCATATACAAAACGAATCTAATCAATGTTAATGTACAAAGTGATATGATTTTGTAATTTTTATTAGGTCACTAAAAGCAAAATTAATTCAATGGGCCTTTTTGGAAAAAATGAAAAACCTCCTAAGGATCAGGTGCGTACTTACTGTCGTATAAATTGAAAAAATATTGTAGTTATCGTTAAAAGTTGTGTCTCTGAACACTTTTTTTATATGAAAACGCCTAACTGAAAGTTATTTGGTAAAAAAAAAGAAATCGATAATTTTGTTGCGAAACGTCAGCAAAATTAAGCAAATTTTATATCTTCACTTCATAAAAAATATTTATATCTAGTTAAATTTGTGAAAAATTAGTCGCATCTTTTTTTTTTCCAGAAAAAATTGTTTTAAATACAAACAGTATGTAAGTTTTTATCCTTACTCTTAACCCATTTATAAAAATGGGTGTTAAATTGTTAGAGTGAATTATATTGGGGATTTTAGGAGTTATTAAAGTTACAAAAGTGGATTAAAGGGAAATATAGAATATTTCTTGGCGATCTTTATAATAAGTCGCCGAATTATGAAAACTCTGATATCGTACTGCTACCTCGTTTTTGGCGCGTTTTGAAATTTCCAAATAGGTGTTAGGTGGCAAGTAGTTTACTATCCAAAATCACCTCTTATCTCAGAAAACACGGGATATGTAAGGAAAAAAATACTGCCTCTTGATGAATTGAGTAAATACAGTAAAAATGTACATGTTAGTAAAAAGGTATAAATAATGAACTTACAATAGGTGTTCTTACACGATTCAGAGAAAATATCACTGAACATTAGTTCTGGCTACGGAAGCGATCTTATCATTTTGACTCAACCGAATCAAGCGAACGCCCTGAGTAGCTCTACCTATAAGCGGCAATGTACTTACTTCAATCCGAATGGCCACACCAGATTGGTTCATAATCATCAGCTCATCCTGGTTTTTCACAGCATGAATGGCCACTAGTTTGAATATGAGGAATTTTCGAATAAAAATTTTGAGCTCTTTGCATTTAACTGAACAAAGAGCATTTAAAAAATTCATGTATCAAAAGCAAAATAATGGACATTAATAATTTGCAACCAGTAAAATATGTCTGAGAGTGTGAATTTGCACAATAATACCTGCAATAAAACATTCGGGCATCTAAATTCATACTTTTTTATTATTTTTCACAGTTAATATCAGTCAAAATAAACCATATTTTGACTAAGATCCTCCCTAAATCTACATTCTTAGAAAACAAAAGTGATAACTTGAATGATACTTTTGCACATACTAATTAAAAGCACAGCCCACATGCTCTGTAAAAAAAACACTTCGGTACTCCTTAATAACTGCTCTGATATCCATAATTGCAATGAAATATAGTAAACAAATTTCTACAAAAATTACGGTGAAAATCGTTTATCACGAAACTGAGGGACCGAAATATTTTTTTGTGTTAAGAGAATTTCTTGTTTAAGAATATTGCAAAAGAAAAAGAAACACATATCCAACAAAATGAAGTTATGTATTTAATATAAATCAATGCAACAAAAATGTTCACAAGAACTTAATGAAAACAAAACTGACTCATATCACATGCTCTTCCGAGGGTATTTTAAAGCCAAGATAACCTCCTTTCTATGAAACAATGAAAACCACCTCTTTTATTTGAAAAAACAACAACTGAAAAATGGATTTTAAGTACATTTTTAAGAAATGTTCTTGTTTTTTACTCGTCCTCTAAAGTAGTCAGTATAAATTTTTAAAAAATCACCTGTATTAAAAAAAATTTATCATTCTCTTCAGTGTATAATAATTGAATGTATGCAATGATATATCAAGTTTTATGTGTTGAAAGACTTTTGGGAACATGTATTACTTTTAAAACATTAGCAATTGATACAGTAAAAGTATTCAACTTTTGGCATAGCATTTTAATGTGAGAAAACATGTGGAATATATGTAATTTATTTTCTAGCCCTATTGTAACTGCAATACTGTAGGAAATATGATGTATAGAATTCTATGTTATTTTGTGTGGGTGCTGTATTGTAGAAAGACTACTGTGTAGTTTATAAAATTATGACTTAAGTGAATTTACTGTTTTATTAAGCTTTATGTTATGCACTTCAGTTAATTTTGTACTATAAGCCTGGCACTATTCTAGTTCTTTTGGCATAGCATTTTAATGTGAGAAAACATGTGGATATATATAATTTATTTTCTAGCCCTATTGTAACTGCAATACTGTAGGAAATATGATGTATATAGAATTCTATGTTATTTTGTGTGGGTGCTGTATTGTAGAAAGACTACTGTGTAGTTTATAAATGTCTATCAGTTGTAGTATACTTTCTGTAAAGTATGTAAAAGTTGTTTGTGCTTCACAACACATTACCATAAAATTTCATCTTTTAATTGGTATTGTTCAATAATCTGGATACAAATTTCACTTTGGGTGACCACACGTAAAATATGCACAAATAAAAGATCTATATAGAGTTTGTTGTTATTAAATTTTTCTACTAAAAATCTTCCAGAGAATGACAGGAATTTATTACAATTGCCAATATTTCATCTGTGACCAATATCAACATTTAGTGATTTATCGCCTACTCCCACCTAATTGAACAATATCTTTTAACTATCTGAAAATTATAATTTCTTAACTTAAAGTGAATTATTTTTTCACTGTTTTCAAAGAAATATTATTTATGATAAATATTTTTAATATCTACCGTAATTTTGCGCGTATAGTCCGCGGACTATCTGTGTTTAAAATGCGAATTTTTGAAGCTGCGGACTATCCACCAGTGCGGATAATATGCTGGTTGTTCACGGTTAAAATCGTCGAAATTTTTTAAAAAATGCTGTCGTGAACTGCCGATGATCAAATATAAAAAAAGCACGAGATCCCAAGAAAACATTCGTATGTATCGATAATAAACCATAG